>CABHPP010000433.1:0-48750 GCA_902168425.1 Peromyscus attwateri | reverse complement strand
ATTTCCCTGATGACTAAGGATCTTGAGCAATTCCTTAAATGTCTTTTAGCCATTTGAGATTCTTCTGTTGAGAATTCTCTGTTTAGCTCTGTAGCCCATTTTTTAAATTGGATTGTTCAGTATTTTGATGTCTAGTTTCTTAAATTCTTTATATATTTTGGAGATCAGCCCTCTGTCAGATGTGGGGCTCGTGAAGATCTTTTCCCATTCTGTAGGCTGTTGTTTTGTCTTATTTACCATGTCCACTTGCTTTACAGAAGCTTCTCAGTTTCGGGAGGTCCCATTTATTAATTGTTGCTCTCAGTGTCTGAGCTACTGGTGTTATATTTAGGAAGTGATCTTCTGTGCCAGTGTGTTCAAGACTATTTCCTACTTTCTCTTCTGTCAGGTTCAGTGTAACTGGATTTATGTTGAAGTCTTTGATCTACTTGGACTTGAGTTTTGTGCATGGCAATTGACATGGATCTATTTGTCATGCAATCTCTTAGCTGTAGTCCCCTGTAAAATTAAAATAAAAAAGCAGATCACATACTTTCAACATATAATAGCACAGGATACACATTACCATTCCAAAACATAGGGAAGGGAGCATAGTGAGGAAATAATGGACCAAAGCAAGACTGAAGACCAGTTGGGCAAACTCCAAACTCTGTATCACCATATTTGATGTCAAAATGTTCTTCAGATCTCCAACTCCTTTTAGCTCTATTGACTGCAATATACTCCTTTCCTTTGGGCTGGTTCCACCCCCTGTTAGCAGCTCTCCTTAGCAGGTATTCCAGGACTCTGGAATCTCCAACATCTTGGGGTCTCCAAGGCAATCCAGGCTTTAACTTCACAGCTCCGTGCAATGGCCTCTTTAGACCTCCATTCAAGGACACTCTTGACACACACCTGGCCTCATTGGCTTTCCTTAGTTGTGGAGAAAAAATCCCACAGCCCCTTTCTTCTATCCTTAACTCCAGAACCATGAGACTGAAGCTGCCAAGTTCTTCTGCTACTGGGGCTGGATATGACCACCTCATTCAATTACATCTTCACCAACTTTCTATTTTCAGTGGTTTCCTGCACTGCCTAAGCTTGGCTTTTCTGGGAATTGATGTGTAGACCAGGCTGGCCTTGAACTCAGAGATCTTTCAATTACAACTTCAACAGCTTTCTATTTTGGATGGTTACCTTCACTGTCTAAGCTTGGCTGTTCTGGAATTTGCTGTATAGACCAGGCTGGCCTCAAATCTACCTGCCTCGGCCTCTGGAGTGCTGGGATTAAATGTGTGCATCACCATACCTGGCTCTAAGTTTTTCTTTAATTTCTTTTCACAAGTTGGAAAGTTAGCTGGGTAGGATCTTGCCCTGAGGTCACCACTCCCTTTATTCCATTTCTTAATCTGTTTATCTCCTTAAACACAGGACTTAGCTTCATTCCATTTCCTGGTGCTCCTTTTCTCCTCAAAATTTATATTTTTTTTGCTCCTTTTTGTTATAAATCTGTGTAAGAGTGACCAGTAATAACCACACAACAGAGTCTGTACTAGGCTGTTTTGATATTTCCTCTGCAAACGGAATTAATCTAAATCTCTTCACTTTCACCTCAGGCAGACTCTTCAGACAAGGGCAAAAAAACAGCCATTCTTCACCAAAATATCATAAGAATGATCTGTAAGCAACACACTAAAATTCTTTAACTCTGAAACCACTTGAGCCAACCCTCCACAGTTCAAATCACTCTTAGCACCACTGTCTTCCATGCTCCTACTAGTATGGCCCATTAAGCAGTGCTTAAAGCATGCCACTGCTTTCGTAACCCAAATTCCTAAAGTCCAAATTCCTCCAAACAAAAGCATGGTCAGGCCTATCACAGCAATACCCCAGTTGGTCCCTGGTACCAACTTCTGTCTTAGTTAGGGTTTCTATTGCTGTGAAGAGACACCATGATCACAGCAACTCTTATAAGGGAAAACATTTCATTGTGGTTGCTCGATTACATTTCAGAGGTTCAGTCCATTATCATCATGGTGGGACACAGGGCATGCAGGCAGACAAGGTACTGGAGAGGTATCTAAGAGTTCTACATCTTGAAGTGAATAGGAATTAAACTGCCTCACTGGGCATGGCTTGAGCATTTCTGAGACCTCAAAGCCTGCCTCCACAGTGACACACTTGCTTCAACAAGGCCACACCTCCCGTGGAGGGGGCTCATTTTCTTTCAAACCACCATATGTACCATGGAGCAAACTGGTGACCAGGAAAGAGAGACAGGACAGGGCGGGGTTCTTCAAAGGCAAATCTTCAGTGGCCTGCTTCCTCCCAGTAGCTCCAGTTTCCTATAGTGCTCAACACCCAATAGCCTCAGCAATTAGGGGCCAAGCTTTCATCACACGAACCTTCAGGGATCATTCCAGAGGCCATGTATAACAAGATACTTAGCTACTCTGGGCATATCTAATATAGTCTGCCTCCCACAGTCACAGGTTTCCTCTCTACAGATCATGAATCTGAAATATTTGAAGAGACGATCCCATCTGTACCAAGTACTTGCAGACACCTGCTGCTGTGCCACAATCAATATAGAACAACAGCTACTGGTGTAGCACTTACGCTGTATGACGATGCAGAGATCACAAGGAAAGGGGTGTGCCAATCATATGTAAACACAGCACCAACTTATAGAAGGCTCGTGAGCATCCCTAGGCTCTGGAGATCTATCCAGTCCCCCAAGGAGCCGGAGGCATGACTGCATGCATGTTTTAGGCCGTTGTAAGATAACAAACTTCCAAGTACCTCGTATAGTGTCTGGCACAAAACTGTTATTGAAAATATTTTTCAATCTTTTAATCTGAGAGATTAAATCTTTCAGAGCAAATTCTGAATTTGCAATTTAAGTAGCTTTCCATCTAAAAGGGCAAAGTCTTCATTTGTATGCATTTCTCTAAGAACATATCTGCTCATCAAAATAAAAAGGGAAATCCTGGAAGTTAGCGGCAGATGCCAGGAGCATGCGAAACCCTGCTTTCCTTTCCAGGGGCCTTGCCTGCTTAATGACTTGGTTGGCTGGTCATGTTTGCTACTCCTACCAAGGACTTCAGGAGGTGTGGGGTTTGCTCACAATATGAGGGGGCCACCCCCCTCACTGCAGATGCCATGGAGAAAGTGTGGGCTATCCATGACCATGCTTAGTTTATTTTAGTTTGGGTTACTGATTTATGGATAGGGCAGTGCCCGAGGAATTGCAGACAGCAACATGGGAGTCTTGATCTTTGCCCTTGAGCAGTTCACAGGCTGCTGAGGAGGTAAATGGAAGTAGAATTTGGTGTGAGTGTGTCAGCTCTGTGAGTGATTGGAATGTGGACGTGGAACATGTGGGTCTGGAGGAGGCGGGCATGGCTTTCTGGAGGAGAGGAAGCCCGGGCTAAATCTGGAAGAAAGCATGCATGCACGCACACATCTTTCTCCTTATTCAGCAAACACGTGTCAAGTGTTCACTACATGTCAAACATGGTTTTGAGCGGTGCGCTGCTCCGAACGATCAGACAGACGCTCTGCTGGCGAGGAAGTGACAACCTGCTTCAGGAAGACAAAAGCCATCTGTGGTGGGAGGCGAGCAGCAGAAGTCTAGAAGGGACTCCCAGGCTAGTCTGGGTTGCCTTCCGTTGGCTTCTCGATCCCTCCCATCACTGACGCCTTCACCATGGTCACAAGGGCAGGATCTGTGCCAGGGACCTAACTGATGCCATTCATTGGCAGTTCTCTGTGGGTAACCCCTTCTACTTCTAGAAAAGCTAGCCCAGTGGCTATTCTGCCCATGGAACGGTGATGGGGCCTCATACTAGTAATGGCAGCCTTGCAGAATTTTTTCACGTGCACTATTCATAAGCTAAACTCCAGAACTGTATCCATTGTCTAGCCACAGAGGGATGAATAAAGATATATATGTATATATATATATATATATATATATATATGTTTTTTGTTACTTTTTTTTAAAAAAAATTGCATATATATTTTGGTTTTTTGTTATTTTTTTTTAAATTGACATACTTGAATACAATGAACTGTGATCACGTTCACCCCTGCTATCCTCTCTTGTTCCCTTCTCACTTCTGCTGACAGCTACTCTACCCAAGTGATCCCCCTCCTATCCTCAGCCCTCCCTCCTTTCTTCCTTTCCTCATTTCTTCTCCTTCCTTCCCTCCTTCCCTCCCTCCCTCCCTCCCTCCCTCCCTCCCTCCCTCCCTCCCTCCTTCCTTCCTTCCTTCGTTGTTTTCTTTTGTCTTACAGGCCCCACATAGGCAGCCATAGCAGCTGTGTGTTCAGGATTCAACAGCCCTATCAAGACAGTACCAGACTAGCCCAGAAGACAGTACCACTGCACCTCTTCCCTGTCCCTCAGCACCCACAGCCTCTACCATGGTTGTCTCTGGGCCTTGGAGGGTGTGCTCACTATGATGATTTGATTTTTGCACTCGTGGCTAAAAAAATCAGGCAATTTTAACTTCCCGGGAGACGTGAAGGAGTGGATGCATAGAGAGATGAGCCAGTATGCTAAAGATCACACAGTTAGTTGGTGCACAGTGAGGATTAGCATGCTAGGCCACGCCCCCTCGATGGCCTATGTTGCCCTGAGCTTCTCAATGGGATGCTATTAATAGCTGGCAGGGGTTGAATAGCAGTGAGCAATTCTTCATTGTGCCAGACTGTCCCAGACATTGCAGGACCTTTTGAATTCCTGGTTCCTGTCAGGAGTAGGAGGCCTCATGACAGCCAAATGCTCCCATATCTCCCCATTTCTCTCCTACAGAGGGTTGGCACTATCTCTGGGAAGAACAGTGGTGTCCACGCTGTTCTTGTTAGGGATGAGAAAATGAAGTCACCAGAAGCCGAAAAGGGCTCGGTGGCTCTTCACATATTTGCTGTGTGCTATTAAACAGCTGTCATTAATATTCCCCTCCAGCCTCATCTGGGAGACACCAGGAAGCTGACCCTGGCACAATGCTCATTTATGCACGTGTTCCACAAATAGCTCCTGATTATACAGTGAGCGTTTCGTGTCATATACAGGGGATGCGATGTTGAAGAGGGACGTAGGACTTATCCTCACGGAGTCTTGGCATAATGATGGCAGGGGCGGGGTCTGGGCACCAATGAACAGTTATAAGAGAATGGGCCTTCAGTGTTAGGATGGGATCCCACAAGTGACCTAAGAACCTAGACAAGGTTGGACAACTGAGATCTGAAGGCACAAGGAACAAGGTACTCCCAACACAGCTGGTCCCAACAGGGTCCAGAGCTGGGCTGAGGTGGAATGCAAAAAGCTCTTCCTTAATGAGCATGTTGTTCATGAGCTCCTCATTAATGTTTCGGTGGAGACTGGACCATGAGATGCCAGGGAAAATGTTTCAGATTTTAAGAATCACACAGGTGTGGAGCTAACTGATATGCAACTTCCTTTATAGCCCAGCACCGTGGAAGCTTTCGTGGGGGCCACTGAAGATCATAAACAGGGCAGTCCTAAATGGTTTTTATACTGTACAGCAACGAGTTCGCCCTATGTCCGACGGATGCTGAGGTCTGAATGTTTGTGTCCCTCTAGAATTCATATGTTGAAAGCTAGTCTCCCAGTGTGATGGTGTTAGGAGGTGGGGCCTCGAGGACATGGTACATCTTCAGGCAGAGATACGGTTTGTGCTCTCAGAAAAGGAGCCCCGGGGACCTGCCATCTAAATGGAGAACACAAGACTGAAGACCCACCTATGAAGCAGAAAACAGGCCATCATCTGACTCAAATATGTAAGTGCCCCTCAACCTTGATTTTTTTAAGACCCCAAAATGAGGAGAGGGGAATTCTTATTATTTATAAATTACCCAACTCATGGTACTTTGTTATAGTAGCTTAAACGGACTAAGACACTAGGTTGTTAAAATAAAATAATATGGAAGGGTAATCTGTTTTCCCTTAAAAATGTACCTACAAAATGCTGAGGGTCCAGCCTTACTGCCTTCCACCTGCCCATCCACACGTGGGACAAAAGCGAGCAGCCCTTCTCTGAGCACCCAGTTCAGGCCTGAGGAGGCAGAGCAGGGCCAGCCGAGGGTCCTCCTGCAGGCGGTTTCATTGGGCACTAAGGTTTTGCCTCCGGGATGGTCAGCAGAGCCTCTCAGCTCCAGTTTGGGGTACTCACTGCTGACTAAGGAGGCCAAGAGTTCAAGTCTGGCTGGGGACAGTGTGCTGACAGGGTGTGACAAAGGACGGAGCCTCAAGAGACGAGGGTGTCCGAGAACCACAGAACTCCGTCTTCCAGAAGGTGAAGTGTCAGCTTTCTACAAATGGTCCCCTGTGCAAGGACCCAGTGCGTCGTCCCCGGAGCTGCTCTGACTGGATGAAAAGCCCTGTCTGTGACGCTTGTGTCAGAGGACACAGCTCAGGGGAAGGACTCAGCCGCTGGACAGGCTGATGATAGGGATAGCTGAGAGCTTAGATTTCAACTTGAAAAAAAAAATGGAGCTGTCAGCATGAGCTCTTCTTGCGGCTTCTGTGGGAGAACATTTTTACTTAAACCAGACACAACGCCAGATCCAGATGAAATAATTTATGGAGTAAAATAATGGCTGTCAGATGTATTTTTTTCTAATTCTCTTTGCTCTGCCCATCATTCACATTCTATTTATCACCTAAGAGTCTCTCCTAATTTCTAATGTTCGCTCGGTCTGTGTTCCCAAATCCTTTCTGCCGTTCGGAGCCCAGGTTTAAATCACCCTGCTGATGACAAGGGAGAGGCATTGAGACAAATGGCTATTCCCCGGGAGACCTGCATCCACTCACTTTCTGGGCCCAGGGTTTGGCTTGAGATTCCAGGCATAGCTTGTGATTGTCAGACTTTCCGCTGACCCCTGGCAGGCACTGAGGAGACATTTGTGTTCTTGAGAGCCCCGCCCACACGGCCAAGATTCTATCAGTAGAGCTCTGCCGTCTTCTCTCCTGTCCCTCTGGAGAAGACACTTGAGTTTTCCACCCTTCTTTCTTCTCTGCTTCTTCATTGTTGCATCCAAATCCGTCTTCCTTTGGCCCTAGACTTTCCTGCTAGCTGAAGGCTTCTCCTTAAGATACAGTGAGAGATTCTGGAGCTGTCCACATGTGAAGAGATTTTCCTGAATTTTTGTGTGGTGGTGCATTGTTGGAACACAGTCCAAGAATGGAGTCATGTGAGGCGATGTCTGAGTCCTTGTGAGAAAACCCCAAGCAACCAAGTCAAGAGTCTTGTGACCTCAGTTTCTTCAAAAAACACAGAACTGCTCTTTGATTGTTTTCGTGCCCCTCTCAGGTGTAGTAGAGAGGAGTGAGTTTACTTCAGATTATTCATTGCAACTGGCTATTGTTATTTGTTTATATGCCTCTATGGGAAACATGTTTCTGCTGCATGCAGCTTGTCTGCCAGGTGCGGCTTGTCCACCAGGTGTGGCTTGTCCACCAGGTATGGCTTATCCACCATGTGTGGCTTATCCACCGTGTGTGGCTTGCCCACCATGTGTGGCTTATCCACCATGTGTGGCTTATCCACCATGGGCTTGCCCTTGTACACTTTACTCATGTGACTCTTCTTTACCCTCAAAGTATAAATTGTCTGATGCTCTGAATAAAGTTGGCTTTTGCATCAGAGTTTAGTCTGCCTCCTTTTTCCCAGGTCCACCACCTCTAGAGCGGTAGGCCATGCATGTCATGTAATCCCAGATCCCAGAGGAGCAGGCAGCAGCCGTATGAGTTCTAGGCAAGCCTGGGCTGCACGACAAGATCCTGTTTCACAAATAGTTATTCTTGGTGTATGGGGGAATAACTTAATCAGTAAAGTGTTTGGAAGGACTTCAGTTCAATCCCCGGAACCTATGCAAATAAGGCCGGAGTGGTGGTGTGTGATTGTACTTGCAGTGTTGGAGAGGAGCGCAGACAGGTGGATTCCTGGTCAGCCATCCTGACCTAGTTGGTAAGTTCCAGGTTAGCAAGGGACAGTGTCTAAAAAAAAAAAAAAAAAAAGAAGGAAGAGGAGGAGGAGGGTGTCTGAGGAACAATACCTGAGGTTTGTCCTCTGGCTTTCACACACATGTGCACACAAATGTGTGAACCCATGTATGTGCAAAATAACATTAATCACTTAAATGTTTATTTAGAAATGCATACATAGTCCTGGTGTTAAAGAGGTGGTTCAACAGTTAAGAGCATATATTGCTCTTGCAGAAGACCCAAGTTTAGTTCTTAGCACCCGTCTTGGGTGACTCTCAGTAGCCTGTGGTTAATTCAGAAACTCACAAATGCTCAAAGTACAGAGAATAATTGTCAGTAGGGTAACCATGTAGGACATCTGTGTCACATTCCCTCTTTCCCGGGTTCAAGGACTGTTTTTGAAGAGGTGGCAGAAAGATTTTAGCAGCCAGATGTCAGGGAGAAAAGCAGTCTCATCTGGACATGACAGTACTAATGTACTCATGCAGGCACGGTGGCTGGAACTGCCTTTACAAGACCTGCACAAGATCAATCTAATCAACACTCCAGCATGTGGGGTGGTGGGGGGAAGTAGAGGCTCATTAACCCCAATTAGCTTAAGAATTGATGGATTCTGGGGCAGAAAGAGTCAATTTTAAAGGTGTAGCCCCCTGGTAGGTCAATCATTCTCCAGTGGATAACCCAACTACCTTTGGGTATATGGTCTGTACAAACTAGAATAAGTTGGCTATTAAAAGTATGGTGTGTGTATGTGTCGGGGGGTGGAGCTAGAGAGATGGCTTAGTAGTTAAAAGCATTGACTGTTCTTCCAGAGAAGTCAGGTTTGATTCACAGCACCCACATGGCTTGTAAACATCTGTAACTCCAGTTCTAGGTGATCCGATGTCCTCTTCTGGCTCATGGAGGCACCAGGATTCAAGTGATGCACAGACATATGTGCAGGCAAAATACTCATACACATAAAATAATTAATAATTAAATTGAAAAGGAAAAAGAAAAGAAGACATGAAGTTGGGAGGGGGGTCAGAGGTGGGTATATGTGATAGCTAGTCTTGGTTGCCAATTTGACGTACCTGGGAAAAGGGAAGTTCCAAATTGCATCCATCATATTGGCCTGTGGGCATTTTCTTGATGACTAATGGTGTATGAGGGTTTAGCCCACTGTGGGTGGTACCATCCCTAGGCAGGTGGGCCTGGGCTAGAGAAGAATGTGAGTCTAGGAACAAGCAAGTAAGCAGTATTTCTCTATGAGTTCCTGCCTTGGCTTCCTTTGATGATGTTCTAAACCGTGAGAGAGAAAATAAACTCTTCACCACCCAGGTTGCTTTTGGTCATGGCCTTTATCACAGCAACAGTAAGCAAAATGGAACAGGGTGGATTTGGGAAGGGCTAGGGGAGCTGAGGAGGGGTGAACTTAATAAAAATACATTTTATTTTTATATAAAATTATAAAAAAAAATAAAATATTGTATTAATAAAAATGGAGTTCTTGGCCCATGGCAATGGCTGAGAAGTTTCTAGAGCATTGGCTAGTGATTATAGCTTCTTTGCAGTAATCTTTCTGAGACAGTTGGCTGCCCCATGGGGGGCATTTTTTCTGCATTTTCTAGACACAGCTATGAAGATAGAGACATGGAGGTCTTGATTACTGGAAGCTTCAAGTTCTGGATAAATGCTCCCTCTATTCAATCCTTAGAGAGTCATAATCATAGGAGACTGTCTGATGTCAACAATTTCATCAAAACATGCCAGAGAGACTTCAAAGAGTCTATGAAATACTGTGTGTACATGCACTTGCCCTCTGTGAATACTCATTTGTCTGTGAGGAGGGTAAAGGTTTTTTCCAGAAGTGGTTCCTCAAGGGAGGTTAGGAATTATGGTTCCAGAGTGTCCTGCACATGCATCCTGTTCTCCAGCATCGTCCCCACCCAGCCAAGCAGCCTGCGCCTGGTCTTGTCTCCATCTCCCCAGCCTCGTCTCCACCTCCCCAGCCTTTCACCTGGCCATCACAGACGTCCCGGGTTAGACCCCCGCTCCTTTTCCTCTTCCTAGTCTTCTTTCCTTTGCTCCTTCCGTCACCAAACGTCTTGCCTCCATCAGATCCATTCTACAGCCACAGATAACTCTGCCAAACTCCAGAACTGACCGGTCTCTCTCCAGCCTAAAATGGAAGAGACTCTCAACAGGCCTACAGAACAGTGATTACGAATGCTGTGGGACGCCTTTTAGACCGATCACTCTCAGTGTTCAGGAGCGACTGCTGTCTTTCAGCCGTTCCTCACCCTACCTTACATTCCCTCAGCTCTGCGCGCCCGCCCGAGCGTCTTTTCTGTCCTTTCACCTTGAATGACCTTCCCTTTACTCTACTCATGGGAGCTTCATTTAAACAGAAATGGCCTCTCAGCTGCTGAGTTCCCAGTAATTCCAACAGCTCTCACTCTGAGCTCCCAAGAATCTCACAGTGCTTGTCTCTTTGTGCAAGGAATAGCATCCCATTGAGAAGCACAGTGCAGCCCAGGCTGTCAAGGGGGCGTGGCCTAGCATGCTAATCCTCACTCTGGACCAACTGTGTGGTCTTTAGCATACCGGCTCATCTCTCTGCATCCGCTCCTTCACGGATGTGCTTCAATCTGCTTTGAGCACCTTGCCCTCATGCTTGGGGCTTATTTCTCTCTCCTTTGCAGTTTTGAACATCACACTTAGGACAGGACTGTTTCACTGAAGGGCAGAATCTCTTCTGTTTTAGAAACAGCCTTTAGTCTCAAGAAGTAGTAACGCAGAAGGTTCTCAGATGACCCAAAGCAGTTTTTTTTTTCCTCTCACGGATTCTTCAAAGGCTTCAAATACAAACCCACAGCCTTTGGGGAGTAGCAGACCTTTGAAGTAGGGCACGGAGTGGGTAGGAATGCTATTCAGGCTGGGACAGGTGAGATAGTTTTAATGCGAGAGAAGCGTAGATAAAACAATAACAACGAAACACACAGGGTAAAGTTTTTTTTTTATCTGTTTGTCTATAACTGAATCGATGTAATCTTATAAAGTACACATCTGCTGCTGTGGCCAGAGGCTGGCAATGAGATGATGAATCAATATTCAGGTTTATGAAGAGCTGCGCTATCTCCTATGTGAGAAAAACACACATTTAAGGAATCAAAGTGTCACCAAAAAAATACCCAGGGCAGCGATGTCGCTCAGTTTGCAGAGTACTTGCCTAGGGTCCACAAAACCCTGGGTTCAGTCTCCAGCACGAGGGAGGTAGAGGCAGAAAATCAGAAGTTCAAGGTCACCCTCAAATATTTTGAGGCCAGCTTTGGCTGCATGAAACCCCAACTCAAATAATAAAATAATGAGGCTGTAAAGACAGTTCAGCAGTTAGGAGAATTGGCTACTCCTACAGAAGTCATGGATTCGGTTCTCAGTACCCACGTGATGGCTCAAAACCACCTGTAACTCCAGTTCTAGGGTACCCAGTGCCCTCTTTTGACTTCTGCAGGCTCCTGAACAATCATGGTACATACACATACATGCAGGCACTCATACATAACAATGCACATAAAATAAAATAAAAAATAATGAACGAATACATAAAATATAATGTAATTAGGCTACATAAAGAAACCGCTGGTCATTCAAGGCACTTCTTCAAGCTTCTATGGGTCACTGTTGAGAATGTTAACTGTGTCTCATTTTGGTTTCCTCTATTCTTTGTTCTGCTGACTCTAGATAATAGCAGAGCAAGATACCTTCATTAGTCCCTTTCCTTGTGAAATCAACACCTGTGGTGGGCAGCTAGCCTTGGTTCTGAAACTCACTCTCACACAGCCTTCTGAGACTCCATTTTCTTGACTTTCCTTTGGACTTCCAGGAAGTGTTTGGCTCATCAGCTCACTTGCTTCCTGTCTTCAAATGCCGACGTCTTCCTGTGACCCCTGCTTTTCTTCTTTTCTATGCTCTGTGTTGGGGGACTTCTGTCATCTCAGAATCGCCCCAATGTTGATGGGTCTTGCTGTCTACCCGAGAGCCTAGTCTCATGGACTTCTTTCTATTACCTCATATTTACTACAGAAAAGATCACACCCATCTTCTGACCCACACAGCCTGCTTTCTTACTTTCCACTCATTCCCATCCTCTATGGAATCATCTTTTACTCCTTCTTTCTCAGGATGTCAACTGTTTCCAGGTGAATCTTTTCTAATTATTTCAAAATTTTATTCTTATTTTCTTCTACTTCCTACGCCCTTGCCCAGGTCTTACCACCACACACTTAGCACATCCGCCACCTGTGCGAGATACTCAGGATGGACGATACCTCTTACTGTCCATGAAGCATCATTCTTCTCTGTGTCCTTATTGAAGGGTCTCTAGTTATCAAGGAGAAGGATAGCAACACATGTGAGTGGAAATCTCGCCTCTTATCTATGTACCCAGAGCTGGATAACCCAGTTCTCTCCTCGCACAGCTCTGCTATGTAAGTGTCTTGACGGGGCCTGGTAACAGGAAGATCTGGTTGGCACCTCCATTGCTGCGGGCCGCAGGAATATATCATAAGAACTCAGCTGGTTATGGCAAAGTCACTACCTGGAGGAATCAGGGAATTCCTCCAGAGGAAGCCAAATCCTAAGGAGTTTTTGGTGTTACTTGGCTTGTTATACATCAGCTGTATTCTGTTATGAAAATCATGTGTGCCTTCATAGTTTTCCCAATTGACTTTTCCTAAGAAGGGCTAACAGTGTGGACTGATCACTCTCTGGACACACACATTCCAGGTATTTGGAGAACAGCCTCGGGAAAGGCTTTCTCTGGAATCAGATATCTCCCTTAGCCACTTTCAAGGACTACAGGAAACACCGCCCAGGTGGGCGCCCAACTTCCGAGGACTAACAATGATAACAGCCCACGTGCAAGTCTCCTGACTTAAATTCCACAAGGAGACACCGCCCAGCTGGGCCCCAACTTTCAAGAACTAACAGTGATAGCAGTCCATATACAAGTCTCCTGACTTAAGGTAAATTCCATAAGGGGACACCGCCTAGGTCAGATGGACATTAAGTAATAGCTTTACACAATTTAGCTCGGACCCTCCCTTCTTATACCGGGACTTCCAGGGCAGAGAAGAGAAAAGAGAATGGAAGAACTAGATGGGCAAGAACTTGAGAGGAACGAACTGAGATGGGGAAGAACTAGATTGAAGGGCTAGAAGAGAGGACTAGAGGAACGAGATGGAAGATGAGGAAGAGCCAGATGGGGAAGAACAAGATGAGGAAGAAACAGATGAGAGAGAAGGAGATGGGAAAGGAGCTGATAGGGGAAAGAACTAGATGGATGAGAACCTAGAAGGGACAGAACTAGATGAAGGAATTAAGATAGAACCTAGAGGGGACAGTAGATAAATACAGAGAGAAATCAGGCAAGAAAGGAGCTAGACATGAGAGCAGACTAGAAGCTGTGGAGAGAGAACTATCACAGAATAATAAAGTGTATGAACTAAGGAGTTTCGTGTACATAGATTGATTTCTTTTCATCAAAGATTAATTATCAGCTGGTTGTAGATTCTTCCCGGACCCTGGGAGGGGACTATCGAGAAGCTGGACCCCCATAGTCCCCAATACTCCATGACCTTCTTTCTTCCCTCATTTGAACTTCAAGTACCACAGTGTATGTCAGATAGTTTCATTAAATCCTACCTCAGTTACTTTGCTCGTTGAGACTGTGGGAAACTCACCCATTCTCTTTAAATCGAGGTTCCTGAGATGTAGACGGCTATAACAACCCTACTAAACCACCGGGAGGACTTAAAACACAAACATGTATGCGGGGCGCTGGGCAGGCTATGTGCACAGTGTCATAGCCTGCTGGGCGTTGTTCTAGCTGTTTACACTTTTCCACATTTCTACTGTGCCTGGAGTGATTATGATGCATATATTCACCGCCATGTTTGTCTCCTGAATTACCTGTCTCCTTGGAGACAAGAAGACTATAAATACATTGACCATCTTTTCTGCTCGTTTTTTTTTTCCCCCCATCTCTGAATTACCTGTTAGTTGTACTGTGGACTTTTAGAAACACTTAGGAATCCATTGTGAGATTATACGACAAAGGTTCTGGAAATCAAGCGAAGTTAAGGATTGAAGCTCACTAACCAAGAGGGATGTCCTGTGAGGAGGATGAATTTGCGTTGAAAATTCATCAACCAGTCTTCAGAGGGAACGCTGTGCGTGAAGAAGAGTGGGTTTGATGTGGTGGGTGGCTTCTATGCTCCTCCGCATCCTGTTTGGAATCCAAACTCAGCCTCTCTCTTTGCATTACCAAATGCCAGTGCAACTCAAAGTCAGAACTTCCTGGAGGAAATAATTCTATCCCCACCTCCAGCAGCTCAGGATATTTCCAATTGGCTATTGTTGATGGCTCTGTTGCACCTCACCTGTCTCTGAGCAAACACATCCCAATACGAAGGCTATTACTTGGAGCACTTAGGTCCTCTTTGGAAACCGGCATCCCTTCAGCAAACTAGAGTCCAGGGGGTGAGCAGTCCTTGGGATACCATGCTCTTTTAGGAGGGTCTGCTTTCTGTTTTCTATAACTAAACAATAACGCTGGACAGTTTACAAACTAAGTAAGTTTCCCGTCATGCTTTGGGAGGCTCAAGGTACAAGCGGCAGGCACTGTGCTGGCGCTGGTGAGGGCCACTCTGACCGCAGCATGGGGCAGATGACATGGTGGAACAGGTGCAGAGGAAGAAATCACACTGAGAGCTAGCAAGACAGGGAGACACTGAGGTCACGAGAGAACCTTGTCGATCCACACTGAAGATAGAAGCCCGGGGTCTTGTGACCTCTTCTTGAACCACATCTTTTTTGTTTGTTTGTTTGTTTGTTTGGTTTTTTGTTTTTTTGTTTTTCGAGACAAGGTTTCTCTTGTAGTTTTGATGCCTGTCCTGGATCTCGCTCTGCAGACCAGGCTGGCCTCGAACTCACAGAGATCCGCCTGGCTCTGCCTCCCGAGTGCTGGGATTAAAGGCGTGTGCCGCCGCCGCCGCCGCCGCTGCCGCCACCACCACCACCCTGCTGAACCACATCTCTTAAAAGTTTTGAGATCAATGACATCATCAGAATGGAGACCAAGCCTTCAACGTGTGAACACCTGCAGGGACAGAACTCATCGAGACCCCGAATTACCTTTCTCACCTACATACTTCCTTTTTCCACAGCCTTGGGTTCTGGCTTCCCCCTGAGTTCTAATCACCTCTTTCTATCCTTTCCATGTCCAGAAGGGTCAAGCTAATGACTGAGGCTGTGCAGTGTCTTTACCCAGGAGCAGCGCACAAGGACAGGGACCTCTTGACCTGAGATGCTGACGCCTCTTTCCTCATCAAAGTAGGAGGAGGAAGGCAAGTTCCAGTCAGGAGACACCCTCAGGGGCTGATCTCGGCCTCGGGCCTTTTTAATTTTCTCATTTTAAGTGATATTAAATCATTTTACGTATTTATGGGGCACAGTGATTTTTCTTTGTGATAATTCTAGGGATGAATCTAGGGAGCTATTCATGCTAGACAAGCACTTTGTCACTGATTTACATTCCCAGCCTTGTTGTGTGTGTGTGTGTGTGTGTGTGTGTGTGTGTGTGTGTGTGTGTGCGTGCGCGTGCGCACGCGCATGCACCAAATATGTATCCCAATTCCTCTCTTCAAGTTATTATAAAATATATGCTATTGTCTCCTCTAGCCACCCTACTGTATATTAAAACCTGCATTAACTCCTATTGTGTAACTATTTGCTTGTACCTGTTGGGGATTTTTTTATTTGGAAATATTAGAGTTCCATGAATAAGCCCACATACCTTCAAAAAGAAGAGAAAGTTTAAGTCAAGATAGTCTAACATCTTTATTACTCAAGGTCCTTGGGGACCTCCCATGTGGAGATTAAAGGATCCATCATGTCCCTGGGCTCCCCCGGGATCTTCAGACTGGCCTGACTTCCTTTTATCCAAGCATGCATGCACAGAAGACATTTACTCTGCCGCATACCTCCTTCTCCTGGGATTTGAAAATGGAGCACAATATCAGTGAGACAGTGGTGGGCGGACCTGGACTACTCCTTTGTCGTCGTTGATTTTAAAAAAGCGCTGAATGGGCGTCGTGCTCTTTGACTCCCTTGGGGAGATTTGGGCTCCAGGTGATGGAAGCTGAAGGCAGCAGAGAGGAAGAAAACCCGCCAAGAAAGAAACATTCCAATGCAGCACTCCCAGGACGGCACACCGTGTTTTCACGGAAAAAACTAAAAACAACAAAGACCATCTCAGACATGCCATGGATCCTCTGGCTTCTGAGTGTGCTGGGTTTCCACTCTTCCTGTCCCCCATCTAGTCTTGCTACAGCCATCGCCAGCTGCTGTTGTAGGGTGTGTGTGTGTGTGTGTGTGTGTGTGTGTAGAATCCCGAATTTGGGTATTAATTAATGCGCATAGGATCCACTGAGACCATTTCTTTTCATTTCTTCCCCTCCTCTCCCTAGCAAACTGCTGTTTTGTGCCTCTGTTGCAACTGGGTCATGTTTTTTACTTTACCAAGAGGAAGCCAGGGGCCTTCAGTGGAAAAGCAAGAGGGTTCCAGCGCCCACAAAATACAGATGCTCAGGAAATGGGGGACTTGTGTGGCTTACACACAGGGAACTTCTCAGCTGCAGTACCCTGGTCTGGTTAGGAGGCCACCTTCACTCCTCAGTGTCTTCCAGACTGCCTGACTCCGTGTGTCCCTTGGAATAATTCAACTTCTTATCTAAGGTTCAGGCCAGCTTCCTTGAACCACCAACTGCTTGATTGCACAACAAATCGGTTATATAAGAGGATCTTAAGAAAGAATAAAATCCTGAGCGCTGCATAACTGCCTCTCTCCAGCGTCCAGTCACCGACTCCAGCAGGGGGGCCTGCTTGGTCCACTCCCCGACTTGTGTGCAGAAGCCACAGAGGGGCCCGTTGGCTTTGCTCATGGGTGTTCAAGGGTTTCCCATTGTTTGTAATGCTTCCTGTGACTCCTTCAACCCTCAACTCCACCTTAGCACCCCAAATGCAGGCCCTAATTATCCAGAATGAAAATAGAAGTCTCCTCATCATTTATTTAGTTTTAGCACTTGCTCAAACTAATTGGTAGTCCTGCAACCCATCCATAATACAGGGACTTGGAAGGAACTGACAGCTACTTAATGATGGATTCTATTGTCTGAGGACAGGGCACCCAGGCTCACTCAACCCAGGGTGTTTTGTTGGACTAAAGTCATCTGAGGTGTCAGGCATTCTGACACATGTGACGGTCAAGGTCCCTACCAAAAGTTATGTAGACAGAGTTTAGTTGGCCTATCACAGTCCTCTCCTCACTTCCCCATCTGAGTTCCAGGGGTGGGAGGCTGGATCTGGGCTTTAGGAGAAGGAATCCCACATCACATTTAAGAGGGCTGTGTCCTTGAATTCTTTACCAGCCTTCACACTGACATGAAAAGTCAGGAGAAGCCCGCGTATTGTGGGCATCATGGAGACAGATGAATCGGGGAGAGTCTTAGCTTGGCGTTTACTATCCACGTGGCTTTAGAGGAAGCTACCTGCATTCTTAGTCTCAGCTTCTTCTTCTGTCTGACAGGAGGGTGAGGCCTGACCTCCAGTGTATTTTGGAAGACCCATGTGGGGACACCAGGTCCTCATGCCTAATGCAACAGTGCCTACCGCAAGCTTAGCAACGACGGAAGGTCTTTCCTTCTTTGCCTGATTTCCACTTAAGATCTGCTTCAAAGACCTGTTTGCCCTGAGTAGGGACAACACCAAGACTTTCCTGTCCCTTGTTTTATTGGTGTGGTCATAAGAAGATTCAAGGATCCCATGCCTGTGCCACTGAGAAAACTTAGAAATTCTGTTAATGATTTCACAGGGATGTGTGCTCAAGAGCCACGCCATTAAGAAGGCTGGCTTTGGAATCCTATGATAAACACATGGCTGTGGGTAGATGATTTAATCCCAAAGATCCTTAATTTCCTCATTTCGTCTCCTAGGGAATAGTGAACAGAATACTCAATAAAGCAGCTTCGCTGCCATAAAATTCTTCTGTGCTGCCTTTACTCATTCCTTTCTTCTCTCAAGTCCCTGGCAATCATCAATTTTTAAAACACACTCTAATTTTTGCCTTTTCAGGAGTATTGAAATCATACACGATATAACCTTTTAAGATAAGCATAGTCCCCTTAGCAACACACCTCTTTTGTTCTTCCATGTCTTAAAAGATCATTTCTTTTCAATGCTAAATAATATCCTACTGTATGGAGCCTATTTATTTATTTATTTATTTATTTATTTATTTATTTATATTTTATGTGCATTGGTGTTTTGCCTGTATGTATGTCTGTGTGAGGGTGTCGGATCCCCTGGAACTAGAGCTACAGACAGTTGTGAGCTGCCATGTACGTGCTTGGAATTGAACCTGTGTCCTCTAAAAGAGCAGACACAACTCTTAAACCACCAAGCCATCTTTCCAGCCCCCACTGTATGGATTGTATTAATTTACTTGATCATTCACTCATTTAAAGACATCTTGATTGCTTTCAAATTTTGACAAATGTGACTGATGTTCACATGTGAACCCATGTTCAGGTTTCTGTGTAAGTTTGTTTTTAACTCATTTGAGCTCAATTGAAGAGTTAGTGTGGCAAGAGTATATTCTGTTTTTTAAGAAACTGCCAAACTGCCTTACACAGGGGTAGTACCCGCTGCTCATTCCCACTGCATAGAATGGGAGTTCCTGTTGCGCCACGTTCTTGTCAGCACTTGATGTTGTCGGGGTTTGGATGCGGGCCATTCTCATAGATATGTGATAGCATCTCACTGCTTTCATTGGTGCTTGCTTCTCTGGTGATGCAGGATGCTGAGCCCATTTCTTAATTTTCTTATTCACTTTACTGTGGTTTAGTTTATGTTGTTTATTAATATTGTATCTCCACTGAAAAAATAGTGCTTACCCCCAGGTCATTATGAGAAGTAAAGAAAATGATATAATAATTTTATATTGTTATTATTATTATTAAAATATTAATTTGTTGATTTTTATGCATATGAGTGTTTTCATGCATTGCATGTATGCGTATCACATTTGTGCAGTGTCCATGGAGGCCAGAAGAGTGTGTGGGATCGCTGGAACTGGAGTTGTAAGCCAGCATGTGGATGCTGTGAACTGGACCCAGGTCCTCTGCAAGAGCTGCAATTGTTCTTAACTGATGAGTTATCTCTCCAGCTCAAGAATGCAATAATTTTTAATGGTCTCGGTTTCGAGCCAGTCTCTGTTTAATGTATCCCGCTCAAGCTGATGAAGTTGGAGCAGCTGGTCATTGTGGTGGATAGTTGGTGATGAGGAACAGTATGTAACGGTTACAGTCTAATGGACCTCAAACCTTTTAGCATCAACCTTGCTGTACACCCTTAAAAATTATTTAGAGCCCCATAGAACTTCTGTTTCTGAATATTAAATTCCTATTATCATATAAGAAGTCAATAATAAAAAACACAGTTATTTAATTTATTAAATAACAATAATTCGTTACAAATAAGTTTGCATATATTTTGTGAAATTCCTATATTGAAAAATCTATGAGAAGAATGGAGTGGGATTGGCTGCACCTTAGAGTCTCTTTATTAGTTGGTTCAGTGAAGATATCAGACCCTCAGATCAGTTTCTACACTCAGTCAGTTGCGATCTGCTTTTGGGTTCTAGTGTATAAAGAAATGTAGCTTCACCCAGATGAATGTGTATCCATTCTACCAGCCTTGTTACTCAGCTAATCAGATTTTCTGTATTTTGTGATACTTCTGCTGACATGCTCTATTAATAATTAAGAGAACTAGATTAAAAATTTAGGTTCTTAGGAAGGATTTGCTTGTCATCTTAAAGCTCTGTCAATTCGTTTCTGTTTTAAAGGTTATGATGTTAAATGAACTCAGTTATTTTTGTGTTTTATAGAAGATTTTATTTTATATTTTCTGTGGATGAGTGTTCTGCTTGCATGTATGTATGAACACCGTGCGAATGCAGTGCCCTGGGAGGTCAGAAGAGGTGGTCGAGTCACCTGGAATTGGAGTTTACGATGGCTGACAATAGCCATGTGAGTGCTGGGAACCAAACCCCTATCCTCTGCAGGAGTGGCCAGTGTTCCTACCCACGGAGTCATCTCTCTAGCCCCAAACCCAACTTTCTTTTTACTATGTTTTTTTTCTTCTACCTCTAGCAATATTTTTTTCAACATGGGGCATTCATTTATTTAACTGAGAATAAGAGGAAGGGACTATGAAGTGTACTTTTCTCAGTGTTGCCTGTTTTGACCTTGGAGATGGAGGCAAGGAAAAACAAATAGCACAAATACAACAACAAAACCAGCCCTTCTCTGAGAGTGACTGTAAACCTGTCATCGGACAGTGCACACTCCAGACTCACTCCACCTGGGGGTACAGACCCGTAGGCAGAGGACTTATTTTAACATGTCCCTAGGTTGAGTGGACAGACTAACCACACAACCAAATAACCAAAAGCGGCCGAAACCCCCCAGACTCCAGTGGATAGAGTTCTGCAGAACACAGTCACTTCGTATAAATGATAATACACACGTGTGCCCACAAACACACACAGGATTGACAGTCATGAAAAAACAATAGACTGTAAAATCAGAGCCATGAAACTTTCGATATTGAAGTTACTATTTTATATGGGATTATTTACTAATGAGTTTCAAGAAATCAGGGAGGTTTGAGAATATGGGCAGTTAGAAAAGACCATAAGAATGAGCAAGCAGTTCTCAAGAAGAATCAAGGACTATGCCTAGAAATTAAAGTTGCAATAATTGAATTTGAAAATTGATTACATTGTGCAGTTGCTTAAAATTTAAATATAGAGTTACTACAAGATACCAGCTGCACTCCAAAGATTTCACAAGCAAGCATTCAAAAACTTATAAGGTAGAAACATCTTCCCTGTCGATCAACAGGTAAGTGGGTAGGTAAAATGTGACACACACGCCGGGCGGTGGTGGCGCATGCCTTTAATCCCAGCACTCGGGAGGCAGAGGCAGGTGGATCTCTGTGAGTTCGAGGCCAGCCTGGTCTCCCAAGCGAGTTCCAGGAAAGGTGCAAAGCTACACAGAGAAACCCTGTCTCAAAAAACAAAACAAAACAAAACAAAACAAAATGTGACACACACACACAAGAGTATTACTTAGCCCAAAAATAAATAAATAGATAGATAGATAGATAGATAGATAGATAGATAGATAGATAGATAGATAAATTCTAGGGGCTGGAGAGAGATGTCAGCAGTTAAGAGCACCGACTGCTCTTGCAGAGGACCTGGGTTCAGTTCCTAGCAACCACACAGAGGCTCACAATTGTCTGTAACTTCAGTCCAGGGCATCCATCGCCCTCTTTTGGCCTCATTAGGCACTGCATGCACCATGGTGCACAGACATTCATTCAGGCAAACACTCATATACCTGAAAATAAATAAAATCTCAAAACTTATTTAAAAAAATCAGTCTGCATGGTCTAACATGGATGAACCTTGAAAGCAAGGAACCGGAAATGTCATGTTGTGTGATTCCATTTGTATGAAATACTCAACATGCATAAATTCATAGAGAGAGAAGATAACTCACAGAAACAGGGCCAGTCATAGAGACAGAGTGCAGACTGGTGCCAGGGCAGAGGGGGAGGCTTCCAATGAAGAGTTATCTTCCACTGCTACAGAGTTCTCCTCTGGACTGATGAGTATGTTTGCTGAGGCCATGGAAGTGGCATTCACACTGCCCTGTGAATGTGCTGAAAGGGACTGCATTGTGCATTTTTAAATGGGCGATTTTTCTGTGAATCTGATTTCACCGTCATACAAATGTTCACTGGCTATGCTGGACAGACTACTTGACATGGTTGAGTAGGAGATTATTGAAATGGAAAATGAATGTCATTAAATTAGTAATGATGTAACAGAGAGACAATGTGACGTGCAAGAGCTGTTTACGTACACAGAGGGTAGAATGAGAAGTTCTAGAGGTCTGGCATGAGGTAAAAGAGCAGATTTGGGGAATAGCTCAGTTTGTAAAGCGCTTGCCACTCAAGCATGAGGAGCAGAGTTCAGATCCCCCAACCCACGTAAGTGCTCGGTGGGTTTGGTATCTGGCCTGTAATTCCAGCTCAGGAAGACGGAATCAGGAGATCCTCGGAGCAAGAAGTCTAGACTAGACTAGTGAGTTCTGGGTTTAATTTTGAGACCTTGCCTTGCCTCAATAAATGCGGAGGACTGAGGGTATCTGATGTCAGCCTGGGACTTCCACAAATCCTCCACACACATTTACTCACATACATGCAAACAGATGCATATGCACAGCACACACATATACATGCAGAGAGAGAGAGAGAGGAAGGGAGGGAGGGAGGGAGGGAGGGAGAGAGAGAGAGAGAGAGAGAGAGAGAGAGAGAGAGAGAGAGAATAGGAAACTTGTTCAAACATACTTAAATGGGAAATAACAGAATTTTCCAGAAACAGTCTAATCCTCAAAGCCCAGAAGCTCCGCAAAGTCCCAGGATGGATAGATAAAAGGAAATTCACACCTGGGCACATGTATTAAAATTGTAGCATGCCTA
Organism: Peromyscus attwateri; assembly: GCA_902168425.1. NCBI lineage: Eukaryota > Metazoa > Chordata > Mammalia > Rodentia > Cricetidae > Peromyscus > Peromyscus attwateri. The sequence continues at coordinate 26,102 of CABHPP010000433.1, read as the reverse complement.
AGGGGATCCCAAACCATCAGGAAAAAAAATGATTCCAGAACAACGGCAATTAGACAGGTGTCCAGAATTCCCACCAGTAGCAATAAAAGACACAGACTTTCAAAGACTGGAAAAATAGTCTTCAGTAATCAATTAAAAATACAATGTTAAGACAACCAAACAAAATCCCAGGAGTGTTGCCGACAGACAGTCGTCTTGGAAGAAAGTTCTAGGTGAGCATCTGGTTTAGGAGTCTCCTCGTCAACTAGACCATAGCAAAAAGCTGAGCAGAGGGGAAGTTATTCAGCCCTTCTCACAGTCTTCAGAGAAGTAGAGTCACAGGGCTAAGTGCTCCCTCAAAATTGAAGGAATAGACTAAGGGTCAGACGGGACAGACGAACCCAGAAAGTAAGAATTTACCAGACAGACACCCATCACAGAAACCTCCCTGGGGAGCCAGTGCCAGAGTAGGAAACCTTATTGAGAAATCACCTAAAGCTCAGGGGGGATTAGCTCCAGAGTTAAAATTCCAGAGGGCCCAGTCACAGCTCCACACTCCATCAGCCTAGACATGTCCTCACAATGGAGAAAATTCTCCATATACTTTCAGCCAGGGGAGGAAAACGGATCATTCTGAAGTATACCAGAACATTCTATTCTTCCTAAGAAGACCCAGCCTCAGGGGTATTTACATACACTCCATCCATGGTTTGCCTTTGCATAATTTCAATCACTATGGTCAATCCTGGTTTGAAAATATTAAGTGGCCGGGCGGTGGTGGCGCACGCCTTTAATCCCAGCACTTGGGAGGCAGAGGCAAGCAGATCTTTGTGAGTTCGAGGCCAGCCTGGTCTACAGAGCAAGATCCAGGAATAGGAGCAAAGCTACACAGAGAATCCCTGTCTCGAACCTCCCCCCTTCCAAAAAAAAAAAAAAAAAAAAAAGAAAGAAAGAAAGAAAAGAAAATGTTAAGTGGAAAATTCTGGAAGTAAATAATGTGGATTGTAATATATATAGTTATGTTTGCCCAATTTCATGATTAGCTGCTGTAAATCTTTTATTGCGTCTCACGACTTACTTCTCTGGGGGGTGTGTTCAGGAGGGAAAACTCTGTGTAAGCATTGGCATGATCCACAGTGTCCACTGGGGTTTTTAGACTGTGGGCCTCTTGTGTTGGATCAGGGCACTCCTACTGTGCCATTCCAAACTAAAACAGCTTCATAGGGCTTTGTTAGAACCTGAGTTGCCTTTTCAAACTCTCATACTGAAGCCTTAACTCACCTTCAGGACCTTAAAATGCAAGTGTGTTTGGAGATAGGGCCCTTAAAAAGGTAACTGGGTCATGGTGGGGTCATTAGAACGAGTCTTAATCTAACTGGTCTGTGTTCTTATAGAGATGAGCACGGATGTGCCTGCACACACATGAGGACTCTGGGAGACTCGAACTTCTAACCTGTAGCACGGTAAGACAATGCATTTCTGTCATTTAAGCCACCCAGCCTGTGGCATCTGGTTATGACAGCTCTTGAAAATTTAACACAGACTTAAAATAAGAGAAATGAATTGTGATAGCCATAGTCACCTTCTACTCCACAATCTGATCAGTCCATTTCCTTTAGAGAATTCCAAAGAGCAAAAGACGTGGCCATGTGTTGTGGGAAGACGTCTTCTGGCAACTCCGTCCTCACAAAGACACTTTTAATCATGGGCCTTGGCACCAGAGTAAGCTGCATCCTGCCCTGGGGCGGGTCCCACGATTGTCCTCTGTGGGCAGTCACAGGGAGCCAAAGATGCCTTACCGTCTGAGGGAGTGCCATCTGGGAATCCACTTCTAAAGACAACAGTGTCCCTGGCTCCTGGGCCCTCCCTTCTCATCCAGTTTCAGTGTTAACATCTTTAAGACAAGAAAAGTCTCCTTTCTTTCCTGTCCCACGAAGCTGGAGGCAAATGGGATTCCATACACCAAAGGCATCGGGTAATAGCGAGTCCATAATAATCAACTTAGACAGCATCTCTCACATCAGCTCTTGCTGATCACATTTCCATGCCAGTGATAACATTAGGGGTGAGAATATTTGTCCCTTAAAGACTTCAATTTCAGGACTTCAATTGCTCATGGGCTTTTATCATTTGTCATTTATGTGCGTTAATCAAATTATTCAAATGTTTTCATTTCTTCCTATAAATGCATTCATTTAGAAGACACTTAGCATCACTCCTCCAGCTAATTGTTTAATGAGAAAAAGGCCTCTTTCATTTTCTGTTTGCTCGTCTCTCTTCTTTCAACACTGAGGTCGTGTTTCTCATCTGTGGCTCCGATACGTGCTAACTTTACATTTCCATGAATGCATACGCGGAGGGCATTTCATTTTAGTCCAGTGTTTTCCCCCCTGGGAAGAGAAAGTGGTATTTATACCCTCCTAATAAATGCAAGACTTTGTTCTGCTGATGCTTTCTTTCTTCTCATCCCCTGGGGGGTGGCTGGAAATCTGTGCAATCCTCACTTTAAAAAAAAAATGAAGAGTGAAAGACAATATGATACACTCAGTCTCTGTTGATTACTTAAGGAGTCTGGTGACTGTGGAAATCCTGATCAAAGAGAAGGCAAAAGAAAAGCCAAGACTGTGGGAGAAGAAGCTGGTGGCAGCAGGACTTAGGAAGGGACCACCGAGCCTCGTGATTTTTAGGATCTTCTAGTACCCTCTCCGTTCTCTTACTTGCTTCCTTTGCTGTTTTATCCACCCCGCTCCGTGTGTGTGTGTGTGTGTGTGTGTGTGTGTGTGTGTGTGTGGTGTTTAGTTTCTTTTATGCACTTAATTTTTGTTTCTCTTGGTTTTCTGAGATTAGGGCCTCACACTATAGTCTAAGTTGGCCTGGAACTCACGATGCCATTCTCAACCTGTGGGTCGCCACCCCATCCCAGGGTGGGTGGTGGGTGTCGATACCAGGTATCCTGCATATCAGATATTTACATTATGCTCCAGCCTCCTAAGTGCTGGGGTGACAGGGGATAGCCACCATCTCTGGCTTCGGGTTTTTGGTTTTTTTTTTTCTATTTTCTCTTCCCTTCTTTTCCTACAAAGAAAGACACTGTGAAGTTGAGCATATATGAAAACTAGTTCAATACCAGTTTTATAGACTGCAGCCTAACCTAATGAACACAATTCAGGATTTATAATTTTTCTTTTATAGCAAGGAAAACACTATCATGTATTATTTAAAAAAATAGACACTTTCCCCATTTGAGAAGACACATGTTTTTAAGACGAAGAGCTAAGGCATGGAACTGGTCAGGCCTAAGATGGACTCAGGTTGTACAACCTGCACGTTGCAGGGCCTCGCCAAGGGGCCTTTTCTCTCTGAGCCTCGATTACCTGGTCTGTGGGTTGGGACAGGTGCCTCTCTTACTGGACCAACTAAAGACTGAGTTGAGATAAATACAAAAGAGCATAGCATCTTGTAAAGTGTCACACAGTATGACACACGTGTGTCTGTTTCACAGCATGCTTACGTGCTTTGGTGATTTGTAGAAAGCAAATTAATCTGAAAATGTCATTTATAGAAAGCTTAAAGTTTTGGGCCTACACACACACACACACACACACACACACACACACTAGAAAAGTCTTCCACTCACTGATGAGCCTCCGGTAGGCACCCACTTTTCACTGCACTTGCATTTCAAGAGTCTGGAGAAAACAATGAACTTCGTTGTGCCCAATTTAACAGCACCCCTACTCCCCCCAAAATGTGGAAGAAAAAAATAAAAATAAATAATTGTGAATATTTTAAATAATCAAATAAATAAAATGTAAGAAAAGGAAAAGAAAAGAAAGCAACCAGCTAAGTTGGCCGAGGTCTCTGCTCTCCAGACCCCAGGCTAGCACAGTCTCCACGCGTATGGGAGGAGGGTACTTCCGGGCACCCCGCTCAGGCCCTGGTGGAGGCAGGGGACAGAAGCAACATGACAAAACTCCACTTGCTTCTTTTTTTTGGACACAGATGGAAAATGAAGCTGACTTTGCAGGTTGTCTCAACCTCAGGGGTAAGAGCATGCTCATCTAAAGGCAAAAAGGTAATACTGTCCACAGTATCCTTACAGGACAGAATCCCCACAGGGAACAACTGAACATGTCTCCAAGACATGCTCATGTATGAGGGTTCTGTCACACAAGTCAGGCTTTGGCTTGTGGGAGTGTGTGAGTGTGTGTGTGAGTGAGTGAGTGTGTGTGTGTGTGTGTGTGTGTGTGTGATAGCATTGTATCAATTGTGTCAGGGTACACTGAAAGGTTCCCTTTACTCCAGCCAGCTTCAGGAAGCATTCCTGCAGGATGAGGCTCTCGTTTGCAGGCCACAGTCCTCTTAAAGAACAGGCCCTGGGGCACCGGGGAAGGGGTCGGTTGAAATGTTGATCTGACTTAGGAACAGCAAGTGGTTCCCAGGCTCCCCAGATCATCCTACTCAGTCTGTCATCTGAGGACACATCAGGAATCTCATAATATGGAGGAAATAAAGGATTCATCGTGGATGCCATTTTAAACATCAGTAGCGTGTGTTCTGGAGAGTCTGGGATGAACTGAAGTGTGCATTTGTTCCATGGTAGAAATCACTGTGATAGTTGCTTCGGGATTTTGGACCTTATGTTATTACATGGACATGGTCATACAGTGTGCTTGTAAGCAGGTTTTGTAATTGTGGAGTTACCTTTGAGTTTTCTCAATCAGCTGACGGATTCTGAATGACTCTGACATCTATAAAGTACATTCCCATATACTCAGGATGTGGGGAACATCGGTCCCAGGCTAGGGCAGCTTGCACACTCTGCCTGAATCTCTAGTATGATATAGTTGGAGCTGAGCTGACAACTGAGCCTAATGTGGATCCCTGGGGCGTGTTATGAAATGTGTTTCACCCTCCCGAGTGTGACGTTCTCTAGAGAAATAGGTAAGGAGTTGCTGTCCCTGCTGGTGTCCCAGGATGCATTTGTGCTTTTATGGATTCTTGGGGAACATTATTAGCACCAGCTCCATCACCCCCTTGCCACAGTACCATATTCCTGAGTTGAAGATGAAGAGCTGGTCCTTTTTTTTTTTGTTTGTTTTTTGAGACAGGGTTTCTCTGTGTAGTTTTGGCGCCTGTCCTGGAATTCACTTTGTAGACCAGGCTGGCCTTGAACTCACAGATATCTGCCTGGCTCTGCCTCCTGAGTGCTGGGATTAAAGGCGTCCGCTGCCGCCGCCGCCGCCGCCACCACCACCACCTGGCTGAAGACTTGGTCCTTTAAAGGCCTAAAAGCATTAACTCTTTACATTGTGACCACATATTATATTGTATTCCACAAAGCAGAAAAGACTGAGAGAAAAATGACCGCGCTGGGGTCATCTCTAGTGGATGCACAGCTCAGGCTGAAGAAATTTCCAGGTAACACAGGACCCCAAGGGCCTTAGGCTCCTGGTGGCAGAGTGTTCACCTGCCATCCCAAGCTCAGGTGCCATCCTATGGCATGCCACATCTGGGCTCCAGCTTTAGGAGGCTGTAAGCACCACACACGGTCTTTCACAACTATCTGTGTTCACTCGTGTGGGGTTATTCCCAGCTTTTAATTCTGCAGTCTGTACCAACTGTCCTATAAGAGGGTGCCGCCTGCCTTGCAAGCTGGCGGCTCTCAGAGAAGAAGAAAAAAACAAAACAAAACAAAACAAAACAAAAAAACGTCGAAACTGAGCAAATCACCTGAGATCATTGCTGGAAGCCACACAGGTTGTGTAATTCAAAGACTGACAAAAGGTTGGTTTCTGCGGAGCGAACCTTTAACACAAACAGAGCCTCTGCCCAGGCTGCCTTACCACCTTGCTGGCTGCCTCTCCGGAGAGGCTTTCTTCCTCCTTTCTCTCTCTTTGTCCTCTTTCCTGGTGCAGCCATCCTTGTGGCTGCCCTTTTGTTGCGGGCGCCCATTGTGTGACCTTCGATTTGCTGGGGGAATGGCTTCGCGTGGGATTGGTAGATTCAAAGGCTGCTGGAGTAAGATTGTCTGACCACAATCCACCTGGCAGCCGTCAAAGACAAATAAACAAGCCGTGCTTATCACCAAGCTGCTGGAGTAGCCAAACTGTACATTAGAAATATAACGGCCGGCTTAGGTGCCTGGAGGGGCCCAGACAAGGCCCCTGGTGGTTCCTTGGGTCTTAACTACAAACCTGTGTGTTGTTGAACATCATCCTCAGTGGCTATAGCTTAGGTGTGGACTTGGTTTCATTCTGCCTTTCTGAACTGAGCATATGCACACATACACACACACACACACACACACACACACACACACACACACACAAGGCTAAAAGCAAACAGCCTTTGCCTGGTGGCTATGGACACTTTTTTATTTTTGGTTTTGCATCCTGCAACATTCTTATAACGAAGACTTAATGATATCTATAATTTTAAAGCCATGAGTTATTCATTTTAGTTTTTGAAATTTGAATGAAATATCCTGTGTGAGTGAGAGATGGTGGGAGAGGTGATCTGAAGGTAGACAGACATTCGGATTGTCTAAAGTGGCAATAAGTCAGAGTATGGGAGCAGTCCCAGAAATCTTCCCAGGGGTCTCGGCACCTCAACTCTGTGTTCCCTAGGCAGCCTGCCTGACAATGCCGGCAAATTCCACCCTCCCTGTCGGGACAGTGCTCAGCTTGCACAATTTCAAACCAAGGAGTGCTGTTATTCAATGCTTTCTCCTCCTACCTGTACCGCCCAAACCACAGCCAACTTTGCCTAAGGGAACTGCAGCTCCGGAGGGAAGAGAGCTCGGGAGTGAAGCCTGGAGGGTTCCTCGGTTATTTTGGGATACACCCTTCAGCTCTTCCTGCTTTTCTCAGCAGTCTCTTGGTGGGGGAGGGTTGGGGGGTTGGAAGGGTGAGCTGGAGGAAAGGGGGTTTATCTGTTCCAGAGCCTCCCGCCCTTCCTTTCATAACGCGAAAGACAGTTCTTTATGGACACCTGTGTCCTTCAGGCCAGAACCACCAGCTCAGTCCCGTTCACCAGCCCCAGGTATCTCATGTGCACAGTGCCTGGATTTGCCAGACAGTTTGAGTGTTGGGAGAGCTGATGATGGGAATCAAACCCAGGGCCTTGCACTTGCTGGGCGAGCATTCTACCCCTGAGCTCCATCTCCAGGTCTCCTCAGTTCCTCCTGTAGGGAAGTAAGCCAGCCATACTGACTGTGTATGGCAAGAGTGTGTGGATGTTGACAAACTCCGAGCACACACTTTTAATCTGATGGATTTGGCGCTTGAATTGAGACTGGGGATGGAAAAGATATCTCTGGACTCTTTGATCCTTTGATATAAGTAAAGATTAATGGAATCCCAATCCAAAAAAAAATATGGAATGTTGAACAAAAGGATTTAAATATATATTTCAGAATTTACTCCAGAGACTTCGTTCTATTTTGAAGTGTTAATTTTGAACTCTGAGAAACAGATCCCTCTTCTGTCTGCTTGCTGCTAAAATGGCCTCACTGCAAGTTTTGCAAACAGATAATAGGACAAGACAAGATGGTAGCGACACCAGTCCCGCAGCCAAGCGTTACCAGGCAAGGCAGAGCCACGGGCCTTTCAGCTCCCAGGAAGAGCTCTCCAATGCTGAAGTCATCTCAAATTCACCAGAGGCCCTTAGATCTGCACGTCAATATATGAAATTGGAGGCTAATATGCAGGTATTGATTTCTCTAAGGATGAGTGTCAATATTTATGATCCCGAGAGGTGGTGACTGATTGAGGCAAGACCAAAGTTGTGATGGTGACTGCCAAGGTCATGCTGAACCTTAATCCTGCCCTTCATAACACAAGTCCCTGCTTCCACCACAAAGTGGTAGCAGATTATTGAGATGGGAAATAAAGCATTCAGCTGTTTCTCTGGATAGGAAACTCCACATAGTTGACTGCACGTCTTTTACCTCATAAACTCCCTCAAATCAAACATCTTGGGGATAGGGGGACTTTTACAGGGGATTCTTTAGGACTGCTCTCTTCAAGACTACAATGTCTCATGCCTGTATGTGTTCAGAGCCACACTGCCATCATGCTGGGAATGGGTGCCCTTCCTCGGGTCCCAGTGGGTAGACCAGAAAGCTCAGAATTTCTGGATTTGAGAACAAGTTTATCTACATTAAGGAGAAAACAGAGTAGGGCATGATGATATCAACCTGGAAGGAAGGTTAAGGAAGACTGTAAATTCAAGGTCATCCTGGGCTATGTAGCAAGTGACAAACCAGCTTGATTATGTAGGAAGACCCTACCTGAAAGAAAGGAAGAAAGAGGGAAGGAAGGGGAAGAAGGGAGAGAGAAAGGAAGAGAGAGAGAAAGAAAAGACTCTGATCTCAGACTGCACTCTAGACCACACCTCCATTCACTATTAGTTGATGGCTGTGTGCCAAGATGTATCAGTGTTTATGAAAGTTCCCATGGTGGTAATACGCAGTCTGCACTGAGAACCACTGGTCCTCCAGCAAGATCCTCTTGCTCCCTGCCTGTTTCATCCTTGCCCACCTACCAGATGCAGCCCCTATCTTAGTTTGAAGCTTGCACTGGCTTCTTTTAAAAACCCTGTATTTTTTCTCACACTGCTGCTTCTACACACCACCCCCCCTCATCTGCACATCAAACTATATCTTCCTTTGGGCAACATCCATTCCTACTGTATTTATACATGCAGCGTTCTCTGACCAGGTCCCCTCCTGAACGACACTGGAGTTATTCCTTCTGTAAACTCCCCCAGCAGACTACTTGTCACACACCTAGAGTTATCTCCTCTGGTGGACAGTGGGCTATCTGGGACAAGAGAGCCTGCTTTACTCCTGTGGGCTTGCCTTCTTGGCTGACTCACACACATCACAGAAGCCACTCCATAAATATTAGTTACAAAGACATGCTAAAGTGAAAGGTTACATTGTGGCCTCTCAGAAATCAGGGGAGACCTGGATTATTTCTAGATTTGGCAACAACTACCATTTTAAGAATTTTTGTTTTGTCACATTTATGTATTTATGCATGTATATGTGTGTGCATGTGCACATGTGTGTGTGTGAGGGGGGGTTGTACCACAGCATGTATGTAGAGGTCAAAGGACAACTTGTAGGAGTCATTTCTTCCTTCCACCTCTGTGTCCCAAGTGTGTACTCAAGGTGCCAGGCTCAGCACACATGCCTTTATCTGCTAAGCCATCTACCTACTTCCAGCTGTACTATTTTTTTAAATCCTCGAAATTTTAATTTGAGGTTCTACATAAGTGTGAGACTTGAGCCAGATGTCCACCTCTGGGCCTTTCCTTATGTCTCTCTTTTCTGGTTCAGTTGGAATAACTCAGATCAGTTCATCCTTCAGCACTTCAGGATGCACCCCAGGGTGCACCCCAGGGTACCTGAAGGTCACATGGAGTATACCTCTGTCCCTTACCGGCAAAGAAGAGAAGACATGCATGACAGCCAGAATGTGGGGGATGCCAAGACAGACCGAGGTGAAGTCGTGAGGTTGACTGGGTACAAAGGGTGGATTCCTTGCTCTCTCCCATCGCAAAGCCCCATCCATCCCCATTCCTGGCCACTCTTCCACTCCAACATTCTCTTGTTTTCTATTCATTGTGTAGCTAATCATTGAGTGCAGAGTTTCACACAATGATTTGACACCAATGCAAGTTTATCATGTGCCAGAAAGACAAACCAGAGCAGGAGATCAAAAGACCATGGTGTGAAAACTCAGAGAATGTCTGTGAGGCTTGGAGCAAGTCTCCACCCCTCCACCCCAACCCAGACAGCAGCTGTGCTTCTCTGAGGAGCCACAGTGTCAATGCATGCTCCACCAGACAGGAGAGGCCTGTATGGGAAATCAGAGTTTAATGACTATGAGCAGAACACTTCAGAAAGTTATATTCTACGTGTGAAGAAGTTTCTGGAACATCTTAATTCATATTTCATGCATTCTTTCTACGTATGTACAAAAGCTGAATTTGATGAAAGTCTGAGTCAAAAACAAAACAAAATTATGTCAACAGAAAATTCTACAGCATGATTGAAATTTAATCTGCTGGGGTTTTTTTCTCCCTTAACAATAAATAGAATAACAGCGCTTTGGTCGGCTGCCTTGTTAGGCTGCCATAACAAAGTACCACAGGCTGGAAGTTTTCAGTAACATAGATGTATTTCCTCATAATTCTAGAAGATTCAAGTCTATGAACTCAGTGCATACAGGCTTTTCCTGAGGCTCCCTCGGCTTGTAGACGGCCACTGTCTCCATGTGGTCTTACTCTGTGCTTGTCTTAGTCCTGTTGTGCCCAGATCACAACCCCCAGAGAGACCACCAAAGATGAACATGCCAGAATGCAAAAGCAAGGTTTAATTCAGGATATCCAAAAAAGCAATACAAGCCTAGGCAGGGACTTCGTCCAATACATCCAGCACAGTGGAGGTTGGAGGAAGTGCCCACCTCTCTGCAAGCTCAGTTTTTAAAGGCAAAAACCACAAGGTTATATCATTTAGGGGTGCTAGTATGGGTACAATTCTGATTGGCTTGCTTCTAGGGGCTTTCTAGAAATCATGGCTTAATCTTACTTCTAAGGGGGTGATTGCCTGCCACCATTTCTCATTGACTGCCCTCAGGTGGGAACATTTTTATGGTCAGTTACCCTGGAAACCAGGGTTGGAACATTCTTTGGTCAAACAGTTACCTAGAGAACCAGGGAGAGGACATTCCATAGTCTGGCAGTCATTACCTCATGACTACCTTGTGACTCTGTAGTTTTACACTTCCTGGTTTCTGGAATCTGGACTGACTGGTTTTAGTAATTTGTGGCCTATTCCAGTAACTCATGGCCTGTACCTAAAAGGAGAAATCTTAGGCCTTAGTTTTAGGGTAAAAGCATTTTGGTTTTATGTCTAAGATGGCTCATTTTGGTCTCACAGTCCGTGTTCTGTTGCTGTGAAGAGACACCATGACCACAGCAACTCTTATCAAAGAAAGCACTTACTTTCAGTTTCAGAGGTTTAGTTCACTGTTATCATGGTAGGGAACATGGCGGCATGCAAGCAGACATGGTGCTGGAGAAGTAGCTGAGAGTTCTACATCCAGATCCATGGGCAACAGGAAGAGAGAGAGGCACTGGGTCACTAAGCTACTGGGCCATTGGACCTGGGTTGGTCCTGTGAAACCTCAAAGCCCCACCACCAGTGACACAGTTCCTCCAACAAGGCCACACCTACTCTAACAAGGCCACACCTCTCAATCCCCCCAAGTGCTGCCACTCCCTGATGAGGAAGCATTCGAACATATGAGCCAATGGAGCCCATTCTCATTCAAACAACCACAGTGCTCAAATCTTTCCTATAAGGACATCAATTGTATGAGTAAGGCCCATCCTAGTGATCTCATTTTTTATTTTATTGACTTTTTAAGGACCCTGTTTCTATCCAATCATCTCTCTGTATACTTGTGGATTGGTTCTAGAACATTCCTCTCTTCCTTCCAGATATCCAGACCCACAGATGCTCGAGTCCTTTTTATAACATGCTGTCATATTTGCATATTACCTGCATTGTATGTGCATATTACCTACGCACACTCTTGGATACATCGATTCAATTCTAGATAACGTATAATATCAGATGCAATATAAATGCTCTGTAGATAGCTAGTTCATTGTTTAGGGAATGATCCAAGAAGAGAAGCACTGTGTGTTCAGGGCAGACACACTCATCTTAGGCCTAAATTCTTAGGATGCGAGCAAGACACAAGGCAAACAGTGCTCAGATGAGTGCTGGAGGTGTTGAGTCTGTGAGGGGATGTGGAGGCGACCACAGGATTAACTTACACAGCACTTCATTGACGTGGATTCAGCGGAGTGGCTGGACCTGGAGAATTCAAGCTTTAGGGAACTTTCTGGAATCACCCCTCCTCCCCCACCAAGCAGTTTGGATCCATGGTCGGTTGAACCTGCAGCTGCAAAATACTTGTCCGTAGAGTCTTCTTTTACAATCCTTTGGGGTTAGAACTTCAAATATGAGTTCGAGGGGAGCATAATTCAGCTCATAGCAGTGGCCTCACAAATGACACCTCTTGGCTATGAAGGAATCTAGAGAGCAGAGCTCAGAAGACTAAGAATCTCAAACAAGTACCCAGAGCACTGGAGGCTCAGCTGGGCAGTGCCCTCCCTCTCTAGGGTGACAGAGGAGTCACCCACAAGGTGCTTAGAGAACCACTGGTCAGGGTGAGTGCTTGACCAGGGCTGACTTCTACGATCGTGGTGAATTTGAAGCATTTTCACATGAGTAAAGGCAGGCTACCGAGAACACAAACCACAGCGTGCTGTGAAGCAGGAAAGAGCATTGGTTTTGTTCAGTCTTAGATCTTGATGACTTGGAAAACCCTGGTGTACAATTAAGGCAGTGAGTCGGTAGCTGTGACTTCAGGCATAATGCTTACAAGATTACTTTAATGTACAAAAGCATTTAGTAATTACCCAGTTGCCTGGCCCCACCTCAAGGCTGATTTTTTTTAACCCTTCGGTGCCAGACCGAAGTTATTACTACCAAGTGTGCTACACCAATGCAAAAGACATTAAGCTTTTACAGCAGCCTAGAGACCATCAATAGCATTGAGAGATGAGTAATTAGAGTGAGAAAGATAGATATCTTTTATGAATAATTCAACCTATCATTAGGAATTAGAAACTTAAGAGCCCCACCACATAGGCGAGTAAAGCCAAGCCTGCTTTTAACCCACTATAATTTAGGAAAAAGGGGGACAGTTGCCAGTTGTCACTGGCGGTAAGCCTCAAGCATACTTCTCAGTGACAACAACGCTCTCAAAAGGAGGTCACCTAGTTGAGTCAAGCTTTAGATAAACAAAGAAGTAAATTCATTCCTGCCATGGTCTGAAAAGTGATTAAAGTTGATTCTTCCTTTGTTGTGTTGAACAAAATAATCCACCTCTTTAAAAGGAAACTAATGACTTTTTTAAACCCACTTGATGTATTTGTCTCTCTAGAGAAAAGCATCCTGACCAAGCCACTGTCGCTGACTGCTTCCTCTATCCTCAGGACCCACAGTTTCCCGCTAGTCTACCCTTATGAGACTTCCAAAACCGATCTAGAGCTTTCTAAGGTTGTCAACACTCTATTCTGTCTCAACAAACCAGCGCTGGTGGTCCCTGGAAGAGTTTGCACACTTTCCTTCCTGCCTGCACTCTGCAAAACGCCCACATTCCTTACCAAACGAAAAGGAGTGTCAGGAATGATGGGAATTTTCATTCAAGCTGGAGGACAAGATTTTGCTGAGTCAATAATACAGCACGTAGCCTTTCCACTACCAAAAACAGATGCGGTGCCATCCAAGTGTGTCTTCCTTTCAAGCTTTTGTGGAGTACCTGGGAAAGGCACTCTCCCAGGCTCAGTCTGCAGCCCTCAGGGCCTGGCGACCAAGTTCTGACAACCCAGCAAGAGCATTCACAACACTTCAGGCCTGTCCCTAAAGCCGCTGAGTTCTCTTCCACTCTCTCAGGTACCACCTGCCACCCGATAGCAACACAGGCCTGGAAACCCAGATGTGAGGCCAGTCTTAAGAGGCAAACACGGAAAATGGCAGACCCACCACCTCTGAAGAGCCTGGATCCTGAGTAACCGCAGAGAGCTGACACCCACTCCCACCTTTGGTTACCTTAGCTTGTCATTGTCCCTTGGCAGGAGAAAGAAGTTCAGTTTTCCTGTGGTAGGCCACTGAGATGGATCTTCGTCTTCTTGCAGCAGCTGGGTTTATCAATCTTGATTGCAATAGAGAATTATAGCTGAAACTTTACAGGAGATACTGCTTCAAGCTAAGTTCCTGAGACAGGCCTCAGTAATCCAGACTGCAATCTGAATCAGGGTCGCTTAAGCTAAGATTTGTATCACTAAACCCCAGACGAATGCGTTTCCTGACCTTCTGAGGAAACAGTAGAATTTCTCAGACCGTCTGGTACTAATTGGTATGTTCTAACTCTAAAAAAGAAAGTAACCTGATAGTAACCAATGAGTTGTTTTCCTATTATTCTTTCTCCCTACCCCAGAGTAACTTTGAAATGGCTGAATCCGACTTTTGGTCTTTGCTTCTGCTTTCCAAAGACCTTTTCTCTGCACAAAACCAACCTCCTATGCTCACTCCTTCCAAATGCTTTCTGTTTTAAGAGCTGAATTGTTGCCTGACTCGAGAATTACAAATAAAGCCAATTAAGATATTTAAACCAAAAACTGTTGTGACTTTGTGTTTTGACAAGTTGCTGACTTCCTTGATAGGATTATTATCAGAGTCAATTATTTGTTTGGATTTATTCACTCAACAAGAATCCTCTCCAAGCCCTCACACGTGTGTTTTTCCGTTGGCTGCCAGTTCATGGTACAATCTGGCAGTGGCAGTAAACGTGGACTTTGGGAGTTGACCAAAGCTTTGTCTTCCGGCTCTGCCATGGTCTGCTGTGTGGCCTTGGACACGTTATTCAACTTCTTTGTTTTTGATTTTCTCACTGTGAAATGGAGGCATTAGTATCTATCTCACAGAGTTGTTACAGTGATATTTAAATGAACGAACTGATGCATGTAAAATACTCTATCTGAAACCTATCCCAATAAAAGTTTTATCCTTGTAAAGTCAGAGAAAATCTCCAACTGCCCAAATTAAATATGAAATGAGAGTCAAAATTTTAGCTTCAGTTTTATCTTTTGTTGTTGTTGTTGTTGTTGTTGTTGTTGGTGGTGGTGGTGGTGGTGGTGGTTTTTCGAGACAGGGTCTCTCTGTGTAACAGCCCTGGCTGTCCTGGAACTTGATTTGTAGACCAGGCTGGCCTTGAACTCACAGAGATCTGCCTGCCTCTGCCTCCCTAGTGCTGGGTCTAAAAGCGGTGCTCCACCACTGCCCTGCTTAGCTTCAGTTTTTGATTGCGATATAATTGTGCATATTTGTAGGGTATAATATAATTTGATTTCCATGTATCTAATGTGTAATGATCAGATCAGGATAATTAACATAGTCATCACCTTAAACATTTGTCATTTATTTGTAGTTAGGGCATTAAGTGTCTCTCTCTCTTCCAGATATTTTGAAGTCCTGATGTGGCCTCCTTTGGACATAAGAACTTAGCTTCCTGTCAAAGCATAGCTTTATATCTCCTGACCAACCTCTCATTCTCCCTTAAAATGAACTAGTTTTTTTTTAATTGTTATTTGTTTGTATGAGGTAGGGTTTCACTACATAGCTCAGGCTTCCCTCAAACTCACCATGTAGCCCAGGGTAGCCTCAAACCTGTGGCAAACCTCTTGCCTTAGCCTCCCAAGTGCTAGAATTACAGATGTGGTCTCCACATCTGGCCAAAGTGAAGTACCACTAAAAGTAAGTATGTCTGCTGTTGGTGTGGTCACAAGACTCAAATTCAGTGCTGAAAGCAATCAGAGGAGTGTGGTCCAAAGCCAGCTCCCAGTGCCCCTTTGGTAAATAGGCATAGTCTGTGACCACATGCTGGGAAACCTCAGAAGTTGAGGAACAGCATAAAGTTACTGGTGAGTTCATTGCAGATTTGGAAGAAGCAATTATAGGTGCCTTCAGTTAGCCCTAATCCTATGTCCCTTCAGATAGCCTTAATCCTATGTTCCCTGGCACCCCGTGGCTCCTTCAGTGGGCTGGGTTATTATATAAATTTGTCTTGCTCTTTACTCTCTCAGAAATCCAACAATGCAAAGACTTGTGTTTATTTATTACTTTTCTATTTGTTTTCATAGCTAGAAAAATATCCACTGGGCAGGCGATTCCCTGAGAAGATCCTGTCTCCCTCCCCCGCCCCCCCACAGAGTTTCTTGAAAGAAAACACAAAATGCCACTGTGAAGGAAGGATGAGACTAGAGAGTTCACTCTCCAGAAACCTGGAGGAAGACTGGTAAAAAAGTAACACAGATAACTGAAGGAACTCCCGTTGAAGATTCAACAGTGCTCCCGCCCACACCCCTTAAACTCCCACTCCAACCATCAACACAGCACTATCAACGTTTGGGTTCCCAAAATTTCCTCCTGGGTCTGTTGTCCTGTTCACAGTTATCCACGGCTAATGAACATAAACTTTTATTAGGTGAATAATGCAACCAAAAATGGGAGATTGCATTAAAACAGAAAGCTGCTGAATTGCTTTGGGAAAGTTGTAAAACCCAAAGCAGGTCACAAATAACCCTCTTTGCCTTTTAACAATGCCTGCAGGTCAGACCAAAGAGGAGCATTTGAGCAAAAATTTCAGTGCATTAAAAAATGGGGATGTAGCAACTCCCTACAAAAGCAAGCCAGCCAGGTAGCTTAATGTCTTCCCATTACCAACTAAAAGAACTGCATTGTCCCAGACACCAAGAAAGGTCAGAGTGAACTTTCAAATCCACATCCGAGTTGCTCAGCAATTTGCATAGGATGGAGCCTTTTGTGACAAAGAAACACCCTGGTTGTGGCTGGAAACTCAGAAAGCCAGGCGAAGACCGGAACAGCCTCCACTTGGCACTGCCCTGGTGCGATGGGGCAGGTCAGCAACTTTCTGCCTTTGTTCTCAGGGACTGTATGCAGAAGAGGGCTTGGGAACCAGCTGCCCCTGCCGGATTATGGTGTGCAATTTCTGGAAAGTTTTTTGAACATTCTTGGACAAGGTGCAGCCATCATATTTTCTTTGCAAAGAAATGCTTTCTACTTTGGAAGAAGGAAAAATCTGCCGACTGTCATCTAAAAGTTAGTGTTGAAAACCAGCGTTCAGTGATTGGCTTTGGAAATAATTCCCTTTCTATTGTTTCTCTTGTCCTTTTCGCCTCTGAAAAGTTATTTGGTGGTGTTGTTGTTAAATTTTGTTTTTGTTTGACATATTCTCGCTATGTAGCCCTGACTGGCCTCAGACTTGTGAGCTCCCGCTTCAGGATCCCCGCTGCTGGGATTAGAGCACACACTATCTACCACACCTATGACAGAAGGAATCCGGCTCACTGTGCAATGTCCCTTCAACACCTCACTCTGCCTAGGAACAAAGAATTTTTAAGAATTTTCTCTACACTGCTTCAGTATTTATGTTCAAACCAGGCTGTGAGTCTTTGGGGGGCATCTTGGAGGGATTTTAGGACTAACAAGACCTTAGGAAAGCTATACGGCAAGGGGAAACTCCAGACCAGATCCTTGCCCAGGGAAATTCTGCAGGCCTGGAATATCTCCTCAGACTGATGACCTCACCACTATCCTTGCACGGCACTTCAGTCCTGGGCTAGGAAACAGCTACTGCTCAGTTCCCGGTACGATCTACATCCACTTGATTAAATCTTTAAATACATGTAGCAGGCAGTACAATCCATTTCACAGAGAAAGGCCCAGAGAACTTGGTGATTTACCCAAGGTCACACAGCTAGTAAGCTGAAATTCAAATTCCGGGGGCATGACCCCATAGTCTGTGGATATAATCCCTAACTACGTCACCTGTGATAAGATCTGCAGTGTCAAGGGCAGAAGGAATGGTTCTGTGATGCTGGAAGCTCAGGCAAATCCCAGGGGAACTAGGACAAGGCACAGAGGTCCTCACACTCTTCACATCTCATTTTGCAGGCGTCCATCAGGTCCTCTGGGAGCCTCCGGGCGAGATCCACAGGACTGCCAGAGCTGTAAGGAGCGTTGCTCAGGTCTCACCGTGTACTTTCCCAGGATATCATTATCCCCGCAGATCGAGTGCCTCCAGAGGAAGCTGGTCTCAGTCCTTCCAACCAAAGAAGTACGTTCACGTTTTCCCAGATCCCTGATTATGTGCCTGAATAGGAAATTTGCTTTCTGATTAATAAGCATCCTTGCCTTTATATTTTTACGGAAAGCATTTGTGCTAATAATGAGATGCTTAATAATGAGATGTCCATCAAAGGAGGGGAATAGCAATGGGGAAACAATGTCGGACCATGTTGAAATGTCACTGTTAAAAAAATGCCCACTTGAAAGAATTGTGCCCAAATCACTAGGTGTGCAAAGTAGAGGGGTTTTTTTCTTTCTCTTATTTTATTTGTGATTTGGGGCTATGTTTGCATTTTTCCACCAAAAGGTCCTTGGAAGTAGCCAAGCATCAAACTGGCAGAGCTCAGCGGAGCGGCATCGCCGCCAAGTCCAGGACAATCTATTTCTCCCTCTGTACCATCTGAACCTTCATCCCTGCATTCACAACCTGACACATGCCAAGCTGCCCAATTCATCCTCGCCTGTCGTTAAAGCGTGCAGCTAAACAGTGGGTTGGAGAATACGCCGTCAAAGCTGTCCAAACACGAACCCAAGTGTATTCAAGAGTCCCAGAGTAGATTCAGGGTGTGGGGCTAAAATGATTCGAATTGGCCAGCGTTCAAAGTGTCATTTAAAAAAATCAGGCACAAAAAAAGGCAGTGCTCATGAAAAGAGCTAGATTGATGGCCACGAATGCAAGCAGGCTCGAGTCCTGTGGTTTCTGAGCCCTGGTGGCACATGCTTCCCCTGCCTTGTTCACAGGACTTGTTGCCTGGGAAGAGACAACAGCCGAGCTCCTGCTTTGGACAATGCCTGGCTGCAGCCTTTCCCAGCTCCTTTCCTAAAATCCACTCCATATTAGCCAGATCAACTGGTTAGAACAGGCTATGGGCAAATGGAGGGTATATGATTGCTACCCCTAAATGAAAAGTCACTTTGACACATCAATACAATCGTATGAAAGCATTTAAAAGCTAACCACCGCTCTGGCCCGTGAAGAAGAAGCAACTCTAAATTTGCCGTGGCTTAACTCAAGGAAGGTTTCTTTCCCATTGGCTCTGCTTGAATGTGTGCCCCCAGCCGACATGCTGGGGTCTGAATCTCCCTCGTGAGGGTTGTGAGTTGGGGACTTCAGGAAGCCATCTGGACAGAACCTTCATGAGGAGATGAAGGTTGTTACTGCAGAAGTGGGGTAGCTGTCATGTGAGGGGGTTCCCTGTAAAAGAATAGGCTGATTTCTGTCTTGTTCTCTTGCCTTTCTGCCTCCCGCAATCCACAGAATGATTGAGCACGTGGAGCATGAAGGCCCTCATCAGGTGCTTCAGACTTGACACTGAACTTCCCGGCCTCCAGAACTGTAAGAAATAAATACATTTTCTTTATGAGTGACTACCTCTGTGGTGGTGTATCGTAACAACACAAAGCCGAGCCGAGCTCCATCAGACTTCCTGATCACCACTGATTTTAGGGGAGAAGTCACAGTTCTCAGGGGCCAAGGCTGACTGAAGGACCCTCTCTCCAACACCATTCGACCAATGAGCTTGGTGCACTGGCAAAGATATAGAAAAATGACACCTTTCTATCTTCCCAATAGTCAGTGGCCAGAATCAGTCATTGGGTCCTGTGGAACCACAGAGAGCTACAATGTGCATGGCTTAACAACCACAGCACAGGTGCCTGGGTCCCATCTGTAAGAGCAGGTTGGGAGGTGTAACTCTGTCCTTTCTGTAGACTGTGACTTTCACACTCAGCTCAGCCTAGCTGTCGAATTCAGGTAGGAGTCATTAGGATGCAGACCTTGAGGTAGGGTAGCTCTCTGTAGCCTAAAGCTCTATCTTTGGCTAGAGATCCCCATTCTTATCTCAGAAGAGATTTGAATCCCTCATTCGTTCCCAGAATAATCAACGTCTTTGCTCATCTTTTTTTTTTTTTTTTTTTTTTGTCTGAATTCTCCAGGCTAGAGAAAATACAGAAACTGACTTTGCTGCACCTTTCCCAGTTCAGATGCCTCTGCATTTGGGTGGGAAAAACAATAGATTCCTGGAGCAGAGTCCCCAGCAACCTGTGTTCTGACTTGCGTCTAAATGCATAAACCTGCAAAAGGCCTGTGACATCGGCAGTCTCCCCAGCTGCTAAGATCCACCTTCCCAGATCTCCCTGGCTATTTTTAGAATGTAGTCAGATACCGTGATTCATAAAAATAGACATCCGATTAAAAAAGGGTACTGTATTCATTTGATCACTGTGTATTTTCTTAATCAACAGCTCCTCCAAACATTTTAGCATAATTTGGGAGGGGCTGGGGGCCATGGGTGGTCTGCTAGGATTTGTTTTTAATCTTTGTTTTCATAAAGGCTTCTTTAGAAGCCTCATCCACTTGGAAACCTCTGCTCCCTGGATAGGAATTGAAAACCATTTGCTCCCCACTGCCCCAGGATTTCGATATTCTGAACCTGTCTCCATAGTGTTTTTACTTCCAAAGCTCTCCTGCTCCTCTTTAAGTATCCTTTGTCTTTTCTTCTCACTGGAAGGGGGCAGGGGTGATGAACTCAACTGGTTTTGTTTATTGGGAGCCTTTATTTCTCCTTCATTTGGGGGGACAATTTTGCTGGGTACCATATCTGGACAGGATGCTTTGTGAAGATTTTTCTTTCACTGTGTTCGCTGAGAAGGTCGTTTTAAAGGGCTTCTCAATCTTTTTGGTGGACTATGTGGACAAAGGCCAGAACTAAACTCTAGAACAGTTGCCTCTAACGTCAAGCTTTGCCTCCCAAGAGGATAGGCCTGTAGAGGGTGGGGTAAGGCCAGGGCTGAGAAGCATTTGAAGACATCAGCCTGAACTGTATATAAGCAGGACACATGCCTGCTGGTAGGTATGTGCCAATGGTGACAAGTGTTTCAGCAGCTGTATCGTACCTACAGGTCCTGAGCATCCCTAGTGACAATGGGATACTGTTTCCATTTCAGGAAACCCAGAACAATCCTCACAGGTAGTGGTGAGTGGAAGGAAGGGCAGGGTCCTTAAAAATTCCAGCTTGTTATTTTCCACCATGTTAAATAGAAGACAAACCTGATTATCTGGTCACTTCCAGTTTTGAGGGGCTAATAGAGTTGTGGAGTGGGAGGGCAAAGCAAATCCTTGCATCTGGCCAATGTGTTCATATTCTGGAGTCTTCTGGAGGAGCCGAGAGGAGAGTTGGTAGGGCTGGATACACAGGCAAAGACAAACCACTGTCTGGGGGCCCCTCCGTGTAAACACACTTGTTCCCTAAGAGAGACCACAGCTCATCACGTGAGCTTTGCGGATGAACTCCAGGTCTCTCCACCAGTCACTTTATATTGGACCATAGAAAGGTTCATGCACTGAAGGCAACTGTGACTTGGGCCCAAGAAAGGCCTTCTGCTCTGAGGCTTTCTCTGGACACCCCTCCATTGGGAGATGGGGCAGTTCTCTGACAGGACTGGTGTGCTGGTTTGAGTGAGCACCGTCCTCCACAGGCTCAGATGTTGGAATACTTGGCCCCCAGCTGGTGATAGTGTTTGGGTAGGTTTCGGAAGCATGGCCTTGCTGGAGGAAGTATGTCCCTGGAGGTGGTTTGGAGGCTTCAAAGCTACCTGCCAGTTTTCACTTCGTTCCTGTTTCCTGCTTACAGTTTGAAATGAGAGCTCTCAACTCCCAGCTTCCAGCTCCAGCCGCCATGTCTGCTGCCTGCTGCCATGCTTTCCCCTCCCTTATGGACCCCAACTCTCTGGAACCAGAAGCCCAAATACACTTCCTTCTAAAAGTTTCCTTGATCATAGTGTTCCATCACAGCAACAGAAAAGTAATGCAGCTGCATGGACAAGAAAATGAAGGAAACATCCTTCCACGCTACTTGCTATTCTCATATGTGGATGGAAAGGGTTTACAATTGTTAGTGTGGGGCGTTTCCTTTCATTCTCCCCTCGGAGGTATAGTCATGCTACTGGTGTGCATGGCTTTTTTTTTTTTTTTTTTTTTAAATCATAATGGAACACAGTGAGGAGGAGAAAAAAGATAAAACAGAAATACAACCTTTGGGCCTTAGCTCTTTTAATTTAGTGGGTTCCAAGGTACAGGCTAGGGTGGTGGCCCTAAATTATCCTCCAGGTCTAGGGGACAGTGCTCCTAGGAAGGGGATATGGAGGACCGGGCTGGTGTGCAGGTGGTGAGCGTGGAGGAGAGGTGACCAAAGGCACATAACTTCAGAGAAAGACAGCCTTGGGAAGGAGGGACAATCCCAAGCACTCAATTTGCAGGGGGCTGGCAAGCTCCAGAGTCCAAGAGAAGCATCTCCATCCTTCTAGAAGGACGGAGCAGTGGGGGTGAGAAGAGTATGGCACAACGGCCAGATCCGTGGATTCAGACTCTGAGACACAGGTGCCGATGAGAGGGAGCTGTTGAAGGGGAAAATGTTAGGACATCACCTCCTGTGTTTACTGTAAACCCAAGGGCCTATCCAGTCAGAAACATACTGGAGAGTATAAGAGCACGGCCCTCCCCGGGGATTGCAGGCAGCCTACTCAGTGGGCTGGCTTCTAGCTACATTGCAGTTACAGAGACAGTAAAGCAGGGCCCGTTCTGACTGACCAGAGTAAGTGGTCTGATCACACAAAAAATAATCCCTAGCTGTGGCCCCGGGGGTCAATCCCGGGGCCAGTCAGAGAGCCAAGTCAGGACTGCAAGCTGTGAAAGGCATCAGGGCTCTGTGAGCTAATAGAAGGACACTAGATGAAGAACAAGAGCCCAGGAAGAAGAGAAGGACAGCGAGGAAGATGCTGCTGTAGGTTAAAATAAAGCAGGCTTTCAGTGGGGCCCAAGAGCTGCTTGCCCTCTTCTCTTTCTGTGGGCATATATACATGTGTGTGCATTTGCATGTGGATACCGGAAGTCAAAGTCAAGGGTCTTCCTCAATTGCTTTTTACTCTATTTATTTCTTAATTTTTTTACATTTATTTATTTATTATGTGTATGTGTCATGGCACAAGCCTTTAATCTCAGTTCTCTGGAGGCAGAGTTAGGAAGATCTTTGTGAATTCAAGGCCACCCTGGGCTACTAAACAAATTCCAGACCAGTCAGGGCTATATAGTGACAACTCATCTAATATATATATATATGGTAGTTGTAAAGCAAGTATGTATGTATGTATGTATGTAAGTATGTATTCACTATCACAGTGCTGAAAATAGAATCCATAACCTAACACGTTAAGCTGAGCATGATAGTGCACACCTGTAATCTCAAGACTTGGGAGGTACAGGCAGGACAATCAAGAGTTAAAAAAAAATACTAGTTATATAATAAGTTCAAGGCAAGCCTGGGCTACATGAGATAAAACAAAACAGAACTAACAAATCAAATAAACTTTTTTTCCCCTAAAATTGGTATCACTTTAGCTTTGGTCTTTAGGGGTAGTGAATGGTCTTTCAGTATATTTCAGAGCTCTGTGTGGACAGCCCCAGCTAACAAGAATGCTGTCTTTTGAAAGCCTTCCAATGTGGTCCAGCTTTCAATACAGGGCCTAGCAACAAGATTCTCCTCAGCTTCATAATGACTTTGGGTGGAAAATCTCTAAGGATAAAATCTATCTTGTGCCAATTGATTTTAATTGAATGACATCCAACAAGTATTTATTGAGCTGTGGTCTTGATGCTACGACCCTGGAGCGAACTGAGGTTCCCGAGGCTCTCAGGAGAGAATTATTGTGTAGTGGGACCATCTTCCCTGGATGAGAGACAGAAGGCTTCATAGAAGGATGAGTACACCAGCGTGATTGTAGGAGATGGGCAAGGAAGGAGGGAGGGAGAGAGGGAGGGAAGGAAGGAAGGAGTGAAGGGAGGAGGGAGGGAGGGAGGGAAGGAGAGAGGAAAGGAGGGAAATTTAGGTCTCTAAAGAAGAGTCAATTCTGTTCTGCTGCTGAAAGATAGACACTGTCTTGCAGAGCGTGGAGCAGAGACTGCACAACTACCATCTTGTAGCTTGAAAGACGGAAAGCCAGAAGTGGCGGAGCATGTACAACAAGCCCTGGATAACTATGTATGTTTGCACTTTCCAATATCTGAGGCAAACAAAACCCCCTTCCTTGCTTATGGCAGCTTGGTAAAGACTTGCAACTTGCAGTTGAATGCACTTTTTTTCACACATTTGGTGAGAATCCCAGTACTGTTGGATTAAGCGATAGATGGTCTCTTGTAGGCCCCTGAGGAAAAGTTGCCCAGGAGAGGAGGGAAGACCCTAGAGACATGACTGTCTTTCTCCACAGCTCTTTTCTAATTGGTCAATGGATGGAGCTTAAGTGATCATGTCAACTGGTCCACACCGCCATTAGAACACAGGGAAGCTAGGTTTCCTGTGTCTGAACCGAGAGTTGGATGGAGGGGTGCCAAGGCACGCCATCACTAGAGATGACTGGAAGCAGGGCAGAGGCCATTTCAAACTACAAATGATGTAGTTTAAAATAGGAGTGCAGTTTAAAATTCTAGAACATTAATATAAACGGTACGCCTCAATTTATAGTCCAGAGCTGTCTGGTTTAACACCTGACTCATAAATAAAAATTAGGATCTGATTATATTCTCCCACACTTTCCCTTAATTTCTCACCTTATTCATTCAATCATTTATTCATTATTTATTCATTTGACAAACATTTATTAAACATATAAGGATAAAACAAAGTTCTTGCCCTCCGAAAGCCCCAAATTCAAGAGCAAGAAAGAGAGTTCAGTAAGGAAAACGTTCTAGTTATACAAGCCCGATGGTGCGGCTTCAAATCCCAGTCAGCCGTGTAAAAAGCTCTGTGGTGGCACCTATCTGTAATCTCAGTACTGGCGAGGATTGCTGGCTGATTAGTCTAACCAATCAGTGAGCTTGAGGTCCACTGAGAGACTCCATCTCAAAAGCAGAAGGTAGAGAGCAATAGAGGAAGACTCCTAACTTTGACATCTCACTTCCACACACATACACGTGTGTACGTGAACACACACTACAGGTCAGGGGGCACACAGACTGTTACCCTGGTGCTGGGATCCAAACTCCAATCCTCCTGATTGAGCTGGCAAGTGCTCCTAAGCCCTAGGCCATCTCTCCAGACTCCCTGTATCCATCCTGAGTCTGCTTTTAGCAGATGTTTTCCGTGAGCTGAGACCTGGGTGAGCAAGAGTTAACAGAGAGGGAGGAGGAAGCAGACAGTGTGCTTCTGGGCGGAGGAAACACACTATGCAGAACCCCATCAAGGTGGAGTTTGACAGGCGGAGGAAATGAACCTCGGGAGATAAGATAGAAAATCGCAGAAGAAGCCAATGGGGAAAGTTAGCGGGTCGGGACCCCACAGGGATAGACACGTTATAGGAGGGTTTGGTGGAGGTGGCTAATGCTACCTTCTCCCCTCCTCCATCTCTTCCCCTCCTCCTCTTCCTCCCCCACCTTCCTCTCCTCCTGGCTGCCTGAAGCTCTTACACAGAAGAACAGCGCTTTCTCCCCAAAGCCCTGGGGTCTTGGATTCCCACCGCAGCCCTCACAAAGCTATGCCAACAGACTCATTGGTGGGCCAGCCAACGGTATCAGAATCTTCTTGTCTCCCGTGGGCCTATAACTCTTCTCAATAAAGACAGGCACACCGGCACACTTTAATAACTGTCAGGTCTAATTATGAACAACAGCCTGTACCCTTTAGACCTGCAAGGGAAGCCCTTTCCACCATGGAGGCCGCCCTGTCACCGGCTGAATGGCATCCTGTGAAACCAAGTGTTAGACAAAGAGCCAGGGAGAGAAGCAAATAATAGCAAGAGGTGATGATAGCCGCACATAATACAATCGCCAAAGAGCAGGAGCCGGGGCCTGGTTAGACACCATTGTGCCAAGCGCTGCATCTTATTCAGACCCTGTTGAATATGTCATTTTCCATAGTCTGGATGTCAGGCTGTGACCAGAATTTCCAAGCACATCGCCTGGCCCATCAGCCCATAGCTTAGAGCAGGGGCAAGAATTTAAGCATGGACAGTGGGGCTCGCACAGCCAGTTCTTTAGGTAGGGAAGATGCCTTGGGGCTTGGGTACAGCTAAAAGAGCAGTCTTTCTTTTTCATTACTATGTGCTCAGTTATGAGAGCAGGTTTATATCTAATCGCATGCATATCCAAACACTACACACAAAACAGGCTTTCCAGTGGGGGATGTCTTAGAAAGCAAAGCCCTTGAAGGATATTTTAATTGAGAGGAAGAAAGGCTAGCCCACAGTGTTACGGGCAAGAATGCAAGGCTGAGAAACGCTGCACTAGAGACACAAGGATTCTTCAGGAATCTCAGATTTTTCTCTAGGGAAAGAAGGA
>CABHPP010000432.1:40117-55929 GCA_902168425.1 Peromyscus attwateri | reverse complement strand
ATCTCAATACCAACCATAGAAGACTCGGGAGGTCTGTACAGAGAGACTGTGACGAGACAGCCACGTAGTTAGTTTATAACCAATGAGAAGGAAGAAACAGGACTCCTTATAAGACAACCGCACAGGAAGAAACTCCTTTTTCGGAGAGCTCTCTTGGCGGGAGAAGCTAGCTGGCGGAAAGCGGGTAAGCTTCTGGCTCTGACCTCTTGGGCTTTCACCTTTACATTGGCTCTGTGTTTCTTATTTAATAAGGCGGTCGGTTACATCTACAGTCTATATACACAAAATAACCTATGCAGAACTATACAGGTTCTGTGCATGCCGGCTGAATCTCTGTGAGTTCATAGGAGCTCTGATCATGTTGATTTGGAGGGCCTTGTTTTCTTGGTGTCTTCCATCTGCTCTATTACAATCTTTCTGCCTTCCTCTTCCACAGGGTTCCCTGATCCCTGAAGGGAGAGATTTGATAGAGACATCCCGTTTAGGGCTGAGTGTTCCAAGGTCTCTCACTCTCTGCCTCATGTCTGGCTGTGGATCTCTGTATTTGTTCCCATCTGCTGCAGGAGGAAGCTTCTCTGATGATGGCTGAGCAAGGCACTGATCTGTGAGCATAGCACACTGCAACCAGCAGTTATTGTACCGGATTCATGCTACAGTGGTGTTTTTCTTTTTTATACCAGTAGTATTTGGTATAGGTCCCCGGGCAATCTAGTCTCTAGTTTTGGTCACCCAAGCATTGTCAGGTGTGGGTTCTATCTTGCGGAGTGGCCCAGATAGATGGTTGTGAGCCAACATGTGGGTGCTTGACGAAACCAAAGTTAATGAGGAAGAATGCTCAGATGAGTAGTCTGCTTTGTTTATCTAGTATCACGTTGAATAAAATAAGTTTTATTCATATCAGAGTCTAAAGTACACGTTTTGAATATGTGCATATTTGATACTGTTTTTAACTCACTCCTGTGCCAAGAGTTACTAAATTCTGACCCCTGTAACCTGCACAAGCCCCACATCTGGCAGTGCAGAACCAAAATATGCTATCTTAAAGTCTTAAGTTGGGAAATCTTGATGTAATTAGTCAATTAGTAAGAGAATTCAGTTATTGATATTGAGACCTCTGATTCCAGCTTTGTGATCAGAAGTAAGGATGAGTTTAGTGGTAGAGCAGTTGCCTAGTGCCTAGGTCTTGGGTCCAGTGCCTACCACTACAGTAGGAGAACAAAAGCTCAAAATGCAATTTCCATCTAGAGGGGCCTTAAGGATGTACTTTCAAAGGGAATCGTTTGCTGTGTTTTAGCCCTAACAAGTGTAGAGCTATGGTATATGTGACCTTAAGACAAACCAGATTGGGTCAACTAACCAGTAGTGTAGATAATTTTTCTGTTTTTCATATGAAACAAAAACTTTCCCTTCATTCTTAATTCCACTATAATTAGCTAAAGAAACAGACAGGTTTTGTATTTTTTCAAAGTGTTATACATATTAAAAAGTTTTGTTGTAGTCTTTCATGAAAAAAAAAAGAATCATGACATTTGCAGGTAAATTGTTAGCATTCAGGCATATGTACGGGCCTGCCCTTAGGGTCCTGACAAGATACATCCTCAACTGCAGCCACTAAGCATCCCCTGTGTGCATTTGCTATGTCTCCTTATAAAAGGCAGGCCCTGCCTGGCTCTTGTCTCTTTCTGTTTCTCTTCCTTCACTCTCATCCCCAGGGACCAGTCTCTGCCCCCTTCTCTGCCCCTTCTCCGCCCTCCCCTCAATAAACCTCCCATGTGGGCACTGTTGTATGGTGTGACTCCTTCCCACCATTTTACAAATACAACATAAATGAATGGGCCTAGAAAACAATCATCGTGAGTTAAGGTATCCCTGACCTAGAAAGACAAATATGGTATGTAATCGATTATATGTGGGTATTAGCTGTGAAGTCAATAATAACCAAGCTTCAGTCCTTGGAAGAACAGAGGTTGGGTTATAGAGGGAGGGACTTGTGGCGGCTTATAGATCTTGTTATGAAAGGGAATTAGAATATGTATTTTTAGACGGATGGGACAGAGGCTGGGCCAGGAGGATCACATAGGGATTGTGGGGAGAGGGGACGAACAAGGGAGCAAATAAGGGCAGAGATGGCTAACATAAAGGGCCATTAGAGGGGTAGTATGGAAATCTAATACAGAGATTCTTTTATATCCTGGTAATAGGCCAATTAAGTCCTGCCTGTATGTAAATTAGGCACCCAATTGGGATGAATGTAGTCAGTTAATTTGAATGCTCATGAGAATGCTGATTGGTCAGTGGGTCCCTGCCAGCAAGGGAGGGGACCCCATTAAAAAGTTCCAAGGGGCAAGAAAAACCAGGTAGTAAAATGAACAGAGCCTTGAATGTTAGTTTCTTGCCTCAGATTAGGTGTTACAAGTTTATTGTTAAGCCTGGCTGTCTCTGAGCTGAATACAGGCTCCCTCTGGATATTTACCGATGTCTTGTTGTCTTTGGGTCTGTAATCCTTGACGACTGCTTACAAAGCCAGGCTGCCTTGCTCCTCTCTCCTGTCACTACCTTGGATAGTCCTGCTCCTTAAATTCTGCTTTACAGACACTACAGAGTCCTTAAGCTGCGGCTTGCTGTTGTGAGCCTGGCTACCACCCACCTATCTGGTTATATTCCACAACATAAACAAATGCAACACATTTTTACGTAGTTAAACAAACACAACACTTCTTTACATAGTTAAGCAAATGCAACACATCTTTGCATAGTTAAATAAATATTCTCTGACAAGATAACATGTAGCACCTTGGTTGTGTTTGGGTTTTTTTTGTCGTTGTTGCTGTTCATTTTCAATTATCTGGTGTTAATTCCCTTTTCTAAATAGTAGTTTGCAGAATAATCTGAGTTTTTCCGTGTATTGACTGTAATTCAGCTTTGGGGTTACTAAAATTGATTTTCCTTTGCCAAGCAAAATATAAAGCCACATCACAGTTAAACAGAGGTCAATCAATAGTTGAATGGTTTCACAAAATAGCAAATGTAGCAGCTGTCAACGTTTCCAATCTGGGAAAGATGCAATCAAAACAGATGTTTTGTGGTTTGTTTGCTGGATGGAAGAAAGTCATTTTCACCCTGATTTATTGAGATTTGCCGATGACTGAGTGAAGGTTCTTATAGGAAACATTGTATTTTCTCTGTATTTAAAAATCAAATATGTCCCTTATTCTCAGAAATAGATTCCGATGCCAATCAGTAGATTAGTTAGTGCAAGTATCACTGGAAATATAATCGTTGACTGACAGAGAGAAGAAAACATACTTTGGCCTAATTAACCCCAAAGTTTTATTACCATATATGATCTTATGTTCTGATGAAATTAAACAGCAGCATTTCTACAGGCTTTCTCCCCGCCCTCGAGATCCTGTGATTAACTCACTTCTCAGTACTTTTTAAATTCTTTCACTTACATTTATTGTGTGTGCATACATGGTGTGAGTATGTGCATGCTTGTCATGTGGCCGTGCCATGGATCTTGTGTGGAGGTCAGAGGAAAGCTTTTAGACATCAGTTCTCTTTTTTTCCTCCGTGTGGGTACTGATGATTAAATCAGATCCTCAGGCCTGGTAGCGAGTGCCCTTCCCGCTGAGCCTTTTTGCCAGCCACTTCTCCATTCTTCTGAATCGTGCCTTCGTCCAAAGGCGGTCTCCCTCCTACCAACAACCATTTTCACCTTTCGACTGGGAAGGATCAAGTTAAGAAATTGTGGCTTGTTAATTGCATGCACCACATTTCAACTATATACTCAACTTCTTCATGAAGTGGTTGGCATAAAACCTTTCTAAGAGCTGAGCTGAGTGGTGCATGCCTACAATCCCAGTGACTCAAGAGCCTGAGGCAGAAGGATCATAAATTCAAGGCTAATCTCAGGTACATACCAAGGTACTCAGCAAAGCAAAGCAAAACCCACTAGAATATTATTCTTTGTAAAAACATTTTTC
Source organism: Peromyscus attwateri (assembly GCA_902168425.1). Classification (NCBI taxonomy): domain Eukaryota; kingdom Metazoa; phylum Chordata; class Mammalia; order Rodentia; family Cricetidae; genus Peromyscus; species Peromyscus attwateri. The sequence goes on along the minus strand of CABHPP010000432.1, from coordinate 51,943 downwards.
CATGCAGATGTACATCAGATGGGAATTTCTCCCCGCTTCTTGTTTGTCCCATCATTTCCCTAGACAATTTCATTTCTGCTTTCATTGTAAGTGCTTTTATGTGATAACGTAAAAAAAAATCTAAGAGCCACAAATGAGAGAAAACATGTAGTCTCTGTATGACTGGCTTAAAATCACTTGGTATGATTGCCTCAAGTTACATCTATTTTTCTACAAACATAAATTTATTCTTTTTTAGAGTTGAAAAACATTCCATTGTGTATGTAAGCCCCTCGAGGCATGAGTGGCCAGGCCCCACCCCCCAGTCTACTCTAACAGCCTTCAGACACAAGTGACTAAGCTCAGTCCTATGGAGAAAAAAAAAAATCCAAGATTAGAACACAAAATCCCACCAATCCCTGAGCTTGCCCTAAGATCAGGCCACAGGATCCCACCAATCCCAGGCCACCCTGGAAAGCTCAGCACTTCCCCACCCCGAGAAATGACATATAAAACCTGCTTCCTTCTCAGTTCTTGGCTGCTTCTCTCCCAAATGGGGGCAGCCACCCTCTTGTATGTTTCCTGATCAATCGCTTGTGTAAGGTTTGTTGTGCTGTGTGACTTTGCGGTATTCTTTAGTTCCTGACTGTCAGGATACCTTTCCCCTCAGAGCTGTAACACAGAGTGTATGTACCATGTTTTCTTTATACACTCCTTTGTTGTTGGATACCTAGCTTGGTTCTATAACTTAGCTGTTGAGAATATTTCTTTAATAAACATCAGTGTTGGGTGGGCGGTGGTGGCACACACCTTTAATCCCAGCACTCAGGAGGCAGAGCCAGGTGGGTCTCTTTGAGTTCGAGGCCAGCCTGGTCTACAGAGTGAGATCCAGGACAGCACCAAAGCTACACAGAGAAACACTGTCATGGTGTGTGTGGGGGAATAAATAAATAAATAAAAAAATAAACATCAGTGTTCAGGTATCTCTGACACAGGCTGATGTGAGCCCTGCAGGAAAATAACCAGGGGTGATGGTGTTGAGTTATAAGGTAGTTCCATTTTTAGTTTTCCTGGAAGCCACCATACTGATATCCATCTAGGCTGGTCTAGGTTACATTCCCACAAGCAGTGAATAAAGATTTATTTTTGTCCACATCCTCACCATGATTTTTTTTTTTTTAATGAGTGACTTTGGCTGACATTCTGACTAGAGTAAGATGGAATCTGAATGTAGTTTTTGAGTCTGTTTCTGTGGAAGTTGATAGAGTATTGAAGGTAGCTTGCTAATGCCCAGGGCATTGGTCTCTCTCTTTTGTTTAAATGTGTGTGCACCTCATCAGAAAGAAGTTTGGAAATGTACACTCCTGTGATACACAGGTTCATTTACTTAATTATATAAATATTATGTTGAATTAAAATTTACAACAAAAAAAGTACACTGACAAATTTTAGATGAAGCTTTGGGTGATATAAAATATACTATTAATGTAACTCAAATTTTAAATGTGAAAACTCAATGGTACAGAAACAGTTTTATTGACCACATAGTTTCTTTTTCTTTAAAAAGAAAACTTTTAGTCAAGCTGGGCCTGCCTGACAACTCAGTAGTTGGAGGCTGAGGCAGGAGGATTCCTACAAATTTAAGGCCAGCCTAGGCTACATAGTGAGTTCCAGCCCAGCAGATACAGAAAAGAACGGAATCTACCCCGGGAGGAGATGAGACATTGTCCATTCCCTTAAGAGTGAATCCAAGATCAAGCACTCGGCAAGGAAGATGGCTCTGCAAGTTACACTAGAGAGGGCAAAGGAATTATTATCCCTTTAAGTAGATAATGGACTTTTCCCTCTCAGAATTCCTGCTGCCTCGGGCTGACATTCTAGTGTGACCATGTGGTTTCACTGAGTCTGCCTGGAGCAACTTTCTTTTCCGTCTGTGTTTTTCTTTGGGATGCTGTTCAGCACCTAAGCATGTTTTCACAGGTGCTGTGGGCTTTTTACTCTTTCTCTGAAGCTCCCCTCCATGCCATGTGACCGCTTGTTTGCCGTGTGGCTGACCATCACTCCATGCTGATTTCACTCAAACCTCTCTGTCTTCCTCCTCCAAGCAGCTGCCAAGGTTTACAGCTTTCCTATCTGATATTTAAAAAAACAAAACAAAAAAAACCAACCCAACAACTTAGTAAAACTGTCTTTGAACTTCTGATTGAATGCATTCTTAAATTGTCTTATTGAGACTAAAACCCCAAAGGGGGTACTGATTTTCCAGTAATGCAGCCAGGGTTACATAACAAGAACTTGTGTGTTTATTAAAATTAAGAAGGAAAAAAAGAAACAGAAAGAAGGGTGAGAAGGAGAGAGAGAGTGTGTGTGTGAGTGAGAGAGAGAGAGAGAGAGAGAGAGAGAGAGAGAGAGAGAGAGAGAGTGTGTGTGTGTGTGTGTGTGAAGGCAAGAGAGAGAGAGAAAAAGCAGGTGAGCAAGAAAGGGGGAATAATAAAAGAAGAAAAAAGAAAATAACCAGTTTGATAAGAATTTTCCAAACAGTTTAAAAGAAATTATCATTTTCATAGTGATATTGGAATTCCCATTTCCAAGTCATAAAAATAATAAAAATTGATAATGAGCTATGTCTGAAACCCAAGTCCTGTACATTGGTATGTATATTTCACAATTACTTTAGACAAGCTTTTTCCCCCCATTTTTATTGCTAAAATGTGTATACATTTATTGTAGACTCAAGATTAATTGAAATATTCATATATTTGGAGTGGCTGAATTCGGTTAATTTATGCAAAACATGTCCGTTTTCCAATTCAATGAGAGCACCACTAGTAATTACAGTGAGCATGCTCATTTCTGCGGGATATTTTATTATATAATTCAGTAAAGTGTTTAAACATTTTATAGATTCTTTGAGAGTTTTAGTGAATGTATTTAAACATATCCACACCCACCCCTCCCAGGTCCACCCCACTCTTCCCCACTTACCTCCAATTTTGTGTGCCCATTTTCACTTCTTGGTAACCGGTTGAGTCCAATTCGTGCTGCCCATATACCCTTGGGTGTGAGGCCGCCCATGGGAGTGCAGTTACCTACCAAAAACTACACCTTTAAAGAGAACTGATTCTCCTTTCCTCAGAATGCATCAACTGTCAGCAGCTCATCACTTAGAGGTGGGGCTCGTGAGCCCCTTCCCCTTCATGTTAGACTGTTGCCTGGCTGACTCTTGTGTAGGTCGTGTACAGGCAACCACAGGTACTGTGAGTTCCTGACGGCAGCTGTCCTGTCCTGTCCAGAAGACGATGTTTTGCTCCCAACCTTCAGTAAATATAAGGTGAAGTTTGAAATCAAGGTTTTTCTCTTTTTTGTTATGGAAAATTTTAATAGAGAGTAGAGGAAGACTGGTGTCGGGGTCAGTGGGTAAAATGTTTGCTGTGCAAGGGAAGCATGGGGAGGAGTTTGGATCCCCCCCACCCACATTAAAGAAGAAGCTGGATGTGGTGGTGGGGAGGGTTTATGATCCTAGTGCTCAGGGTGGGGTTGGGGACAGAGACAGGTGCATCCTGGAGGCTCTCTGGCCAGCAAATGCAGCCCAAATTCTGAGAGTTTCTTCATTAGATCATTTGAGGTGGGAAGACCCACCTTAAATCTGGGCTACACCTTCTAGCAGCAGCCCACACGAAAGGACGTGTAAAAAGAAAGCTTCTTTCCCTCGCCCCTCGCCCCTCATTACCCCCACTCACGTCCAGACTGTTCATGTAGATCTCATCCATTTCTCCGTCATTGGGCGATCCCTGTGTCTTTCTTGGGGTCCCGTTATCCAGGTAGCCTCCCTGGTGTTGTGAGTAGCCGTCCAGTCATCCTTGTTCCACAACTAGTATTCTCCTATGAGTGGGTACATACCATGTTTGTCTTTCTGAGTCTGGGTTACCTCACTCAGGAGGATTTTTTCTAGATCCCTCCATTTGCCTGCAAACCTCATGATGTCATTGTTTTTCTCTGCTGAGTAGTATTCCATTGTATATATGTACCACAGTTTATTTATCCATTCTTCGGTTGAAGGGCATCTAGGTTGTTTCCAGGTTCTGGCTATTACAAATAATGCTGATATGAACATAGCTGAGCAAGTGCCCTTGTGGTATGATTGAGCATTCCTTGGGTATATGCCCAAGAGTGGTATAGCTGGATCTTGGGGGAGATTGATTCCCAATTTTCTAAGAAAGCGCCATATTGATTTCCACAGTGGCTGTACCAGCTTGCATTCCCACCAGCAGTGGAGGAGAGTTCCCCTAGCTCCACATCCTCTCCAGCACAAGGTGTCCTCAGTGTTTTTGATCTTAGCCAATCTGACTGGCGTAAGGTGGTATCTCAGAGTTGTTTTGATTTGCATTTCCCTAATGATTAGGGATGTTGAGCAATTCCTTAAATGTCTTTCAGCCATTTGTGTTTCCTCTGCTGAGAATTCTCTGTTTAGTTCTATAGCCCATTTCTTAATTGGACTGTCTTGGGGGAGCGGGAGATCCCAACTGGATCAAGAACAGAGAGGGAACACAAGGAATGCTCATGATAAATGAAGACCACATGAGAATAGGAAGAAGCAAAGTGCTGGAGAGGCCCACAGAAATCCACAAAGAAGCCCCCACAATAGACTGCTGGCAATAGTCGAGAAATTGCCCGATCTGACCTACCCTGGTGATAGGATGGCCAAACACCCTAATTGTCGTGCTAGAAACCCCATCCAGTGACTGAGGGAACTGGATGCAGATATCCACGGTCAGGCCGGGGGTGTCCCATCGGTGAGAAGGAGGAGGGTTTATGTGAGCAAGAGTTGTTGGGACCAGGGATGGATGGAATACAGGGACAAGTGGCCAAACGAATGGAAACACATGAACTGTGAACCAATGGCTGAGGGGCCCCCAACTGGATCAGGCCCTCTGAATGGGTGAGACAGTTGATTGGCTTGATCTGTCTAGGAGGCATACAGGCAGTTGGACCGGGTCCTGTGCTCAGTACATGAATTGGCTGTTTGAAACCTGGGGCTTAGTAGAGACCCTTGGCTCAGCCTGGGAGGAGGGGACTAGACCTGCCTGGGCTGAGTCCACCAGGTTGATCTCAATCCTCGGGGGAGTCTTTGCCCTGGAGGAGATGGAAATGGGGGGTGGGCCGGGGGAGGGGGGCGGAGCGGGAGGAGGGAGAATGGGGGAATCTATGGCTGATATGTAAAGTTGAATTATATTGTAAAATAAAATAAAATAAATTCAAAAAAAAAAAAAAAAAAAAAGAAAGCTTCTGCTTTTTGCCTGCTTGCTGTCACTTTCACGGGCAGGTTCATCTGTCCTATTACTGAGGCGTTCCTTCAGTAGTAGAACGAACTGCCTCAGGATTCCAGTGTAGACTCCTCCAGGACTCCAGCAGCAGATTGGGACTGCTCAGACATCCAGTCTTGAGAACTGGACAACTACCGGATTCTTAGCCTTTCCATTGTGAGACAGCCACCATATCATGTAAGACAGTCTAATAAACTCCATTTATATATATATACCCATTCTATCAGTTCTGTTCCTTTAGAGAAATCTGACTGACAACACCTGAGTCGACCTCTGACCTTCTCAAGCACACAGTGAGGAGCGTGCGCACCCCCCCCCCCCCCCCCACCCCCGACCCCCGACCAGAACCATGCACAAATAAAAATAAAGTACAGGAAATATCAGAATAACCCCTCTATGTATTTAATCAATTTCACTCATTAGATCAGAGCCATCTTTGTTGTTTTCTTGTTGTTGCTTTAAGGTAGGACCTCACTGTGTAGCTCAAGATGACACTGAGCTGAAGATCCTCCTGCCTCAGCGCTGAAAGAGCTAGGATTGTGGTTGTCCATGATGCAAACCCCGTGCAGTTTTTTTCCACACCCTTATTCTTCCCAGCCATTGTTTCCCCGATTTATTTTGGGAAAATCCAGCTATCAAAAATTTTCAGCCAGATGTGGCAGTGCATGCCTTTAATCTCAGCACTCGGGAAGCAGAGGCAAGTGGCCTTCTGAGTTCCAGGACATCTCAGTCTACAGAGAGTTCCAGGACAGCCAGGGTTGCACAGAGAAACCCTGTTTAAAAAACTCATGTGGGTATGGGGTTTCTCTGTAGCTAGTCCTGGTAACCCTGTAACCCAATCTGTAGACTAGGCTGGCCTTGAACTCAGATATCCTCCTTGCCTCTGCCTCCCAAGTGCTGGGATTAATGGTGTGAGTCACCATCACCCAGAATCTATTTCTTTTCTTTCTTTCTTTTTAAAAAAGAGTTATTTTATTTAATATAAACAGTGTTCTTTCTGCAAGTTTGCCTGTATGCCAGAAGAGGGAATCAGATCTATTGTGGTTGCTAGGATTTGAACACATGACCTCTGCAAGAACAGTCAGTGCTCTCAACCTCCGAGCCATCTCTCCAGCCCCCAGAATCTATTTCTTAAACTATGTATTTTAAAAGTAGTAAGGCAAGCTGGGCGGTGGTGGCGCACGCCTTTAATCCCAGCACTTGAGAGGCAGAGCCAGGCGGATCTCTGTGAGTTCGAGGCCAGCCTAGACTACAGAGTGAGTTCCAGGAAAGGTGCAAAGCTACACAGAGAAACCCTGTCTTGGGGAAAAAAAAATGTACTAAGGCAGGCATTAATTAACAAACATTCCTGAGTATTGTCAAAGTCCCAGGTTACTGCTTTAGATTCTTCATCAGGTTTACAGCCAGTTAAATTTCTGGGTAGTTTGGTTTTGTTGTTTTAATGACTTGAACTGCTTCTTCTCTGGAGCACTGTGCTGGGGTTACAGGTACGCTCCAACACACCTGGCTTCAATTGTATTTTGATACTTGGTTTTAATGTCTCTGATAGAGGAAAGAGAGATAGCACAGAAGTCTAACACAAACAGAACATTATCTGTCAGAATATGTCAAATTAGGGAGGACAGTGCATATAGAAGCAGGTTGCTGAGTCTCTCATAATTTGACCATTTTTGCCTGGTCTTCTGGGATTGGCTCAGACTTGGAGTTCTTACTAGAAACTAAGCTGTGCACCTCAGCTACCTTGGGGCTTCCTTGCTCAGTTTACTGTCGTTTTCAAACCTGGGCTCTGTAACCCTTTGAAGTCCTTTATACATAATTGTAAGAGCTTCTCCAGTTAAAACTGGGTCATATAAGCCATGAATCCTTTAAGTCCTATTAAATTATTCTGTGCTCCTTGTCCCTTATGTACTGTGGAGATGTTATTCTTTCCCAGAATTTTTCTTCTTTTTGGTTTTTTTGAGACAGGGTTTCTCTGTGTAGCTTTGCACCTTTCCTGGAACTCACTCTGTAGCCCAGGCTGGCCTCGAACTCACAGAGATCCGCCTGCCTCTGCCTCCCAAGTGCTGGGATTAAAGGCATGCGCCACCACCGCCCGGCAATGAATGGTAGTTGTAAAACTGTCTTCCTGCTTGGTGGGTTGCCACACATGTATCCCTTTCAGTGAACGTAAAACGTGTGTTGGTATTCTCTGAGGTTTCTGGACAGGTGATTTCTGTATTTCTGAAGTGACCCGTGAATCATACTATTTCAACCATGTCTTCTATCCCAATCTCTCTTTGCCATATGGCATTCAATCCAGCTGTACCTTTCACCACTTTTGAAACTGTCCCACAATGCTTGTTGGTTTTTCATTCTCTTTGCATTTCCTTTGGGGAAGTGTTTACCTGTTGTCTTTAAGCACACTGAGAAGCCCATCAGTGGAATTCTTTGTCCTGTTACAGGCTTTCTGCTTCCGAGTTTACCAACCTTACTAGTTCTTACAGCTTCCGGCTCCTCCGGATACCACCGGTCGGTGACCACCTATTGTCTACTTTTTCCAGATTACTTATCTCACGATTTCAACCTCAGCACCTTACCTAAATCTATCTCTGGCTCTTGTTCTGCCTCTTCTCACGGATTTCCTTGCCTTTTGCTCTACCTTGTCATTTCTTGTTAAAAGCCAGACATGCTGTGTTTCTGTGATAGAGCAGGTCAACAGGTTTTCAGAGGGCCTAGGACTTTGGCCATGCTTGAGGTCACCTGTAAATGCTAGAAGCTTCGCTTTCCTCTGGTCTGCTGTGTTTTCCTCTCCCTGTTGGTCCTCAGATTCCACTTAGTCTGTGTCTCTCCCCTTGCGTTAATATAGAGGAGTTTTGTTGATGGTTGGTAGGTGTTAGAAAAGGCTAGCGCTCAATAACTTTATGGATACATCACAATCTTTTTATTGTTATCCGTGTCTTGAGGCTGTTCCTTCTCTTTTCTGCAGCCCTTTATGTGAGCTAGAGACACCGGAAGGGACTGAAGTGAAATGCCCCCTCATAGCCCCAGCATAATGATCTGCTGAAGTCATTTCTTCCGTGAAGGAGGTCTTGCAATGGAGAACATGCTGCCATTTCCCACAATTACTCTACCTTTCCTCTGCCAAAGTTACAAGAGGAGCTCTCTCAACTTCATGCTGACACCACCTGGGCAAACTGCCTGAGGCATTATCGTTACAAATATCAATTCTGTCTTTGGTCTTCCTCTGCTCGAAGAGTCTGGTTTCCTACCTGGTAGACCATTTTATTACGTCATGTTTCTTCTGCTCTTTTATGTCTCTTTTCTTTGGTGTGTATACTTTGTGTGTGTATAGTGCATGCACATGAAGGTTTGGGTACATGCATGTATGTAAAAGTGGAGGCTACAGGCAGTTGTAGGGTGTCTTTTATTGTTTTCCACCTTATTCCCCTGAGATAGGATCTCTCACCAAACCAGAAGCTTACCATTTCAGCTAAGCTGGCTGGTCAGTGAGGCCCTGGGGTCTGCCTATTGCCACCCCCAGGATTATAGTCATGCCCATTTTTTATGTGGGTCCCAGGGATTTGAACTCAGGGCCTCAGGCTTATGTAGCAGTTACTTTTACCCCTTGAGCTTACTCCCCAGCCCTTTCATGTCTCCCATACTCTGTCTAGACTTGTATGATCTATATTACAATGCATTTATTTGCTTCAACTGCACTTATCCTGTTGTTATACCTGTCCACTGAGTTCTTGAACTTGGTTGCAATATTTTTCATCTTAAAGTTTGTTTTGCTTGTTTGTGGTTTACATTTCTCTGTTAAGATGACCATAGTATTTCCTTTAATGTATTGAATATCTTAATGATAGTTATATCTAAATTTGTGCCTGGTAACTATATTATCTGGAGCTCCTGGTTGTTTTGCTCTCCTTATTATATTAATTTTTGTTGTTGTTGTTTGTTTGCTTTGGTATAGCTAGTCATATTTTTAATGTCAGAAATAATAATCTTGTGATGTTTAATCTTGCCAACTTGCTGGGATTTGTAGTGGGTAGCCATTCCAGCTTTGATCTGGAAGCTCCAACCCCCATTGAGGCTTCGGTAACTGTCACGCCTACAAGGCGGGGCCAAGAGAGGACCCTGAAGACCCGAGATCCGGATGCACCGGCTCTCTTGGTTCCTGGACCCTGGACGCTGGAGGTAGACCAAGCAGAGTTCTCCAGAGAACATCGCTGGATTGCACCACACCTTTCCCAGACCCTGTAAACTATCCCTTCACTTGTAAGTTACCCCACAAAATAAACCTCCCTTTTAACTACATGGAGTGGCCTTAATAATTTCACCAATAGGGATTTAGATTTAGCTAGATGGCAAACCTCTGGGTCTGTCTCTAAGTATGTTTCTCAAAAGGTCTCGCTGAGGTGGGAGGACCCACCTGACTATGGTTGGCACCTTCCTGCTTGGGGTCTAAGATTGAATTAAAAGGAAACGAATGGGATAGCAGTACTCAGCTCTCCCTGCTTGCTGACTGGGGATGTAGTGTGATCAACTGTCTCAGCTCCTGCCACCATGATGGATGGCATCCGCAATCCATGAGCCAAAATAAGCCTTCCTGTAATGAGTCTTTCTCTGTACTGCCAGCTCTCAAATAATGACTCAGAGACTTATTATTAATTATGAATGCTTGGCCATAGCTTAGGCTTGTCCCACTAGCTCATATAACTTAAATTAACCCATTTATTTTTATCTACCTTCTGTCGTATGGCTCGGTACCTCATCTCTCCTTACTGCTCATGCTGCTTCCTCTGTGCCTGGCTGGCAACTCTGCCTTCTTCTTCCCAGAGTTCTCTCTTTGCCCTGAAGTCCTGCCTCTACCTCCTGCCTAGCTATTGGCCATTTAGCTTTATATTACACCAATTACAGCAGTACATTTTCACACAGTGTACAAATATCCCACAACACCTTCCTTAAGTTGTGTTTCAGCTATTTTGTCAAATGGGAAAAGTAATACTGAATCCTAAGTCATCTCACACATCAACCGAGATGGGTCTAACTGAAGACTCATTTCTGATTTACTCTTGGTTCCTAAGGTGTGGCCCTCAGGAGGTAACACCCATGTTCACTCCCAGGGACTGTAAGGTCTCTCCGTGCATTGCAGCTTCTGTAGTCATATTGGATCTGGCAGATCTTGAGTTAACCTCTCACAACATTCTCTTTGGGATCTTAGTGTGACAAATCTGTCACTTGGCAGCTTTTCTTGTGGCTTCAAATAGATTTTATTTTTGCCTGGAACTTCTAGTTCCGGGTTGGATCCGAATGACTAACCCCACCCCCAGTTTCCCAATGGGACCATAGGGAATAATAACATTTGTTTACTGTTTGTATCTTTGTATTTTAGTAATCAGGAGTTTCGGTCTCATAGCAATTAGGATTTTTTCCTTTCCTTCCTTCCTTCCTTCCTTCCTTCCTTCCTTCCTTCCTTCCTTCCTTCCTTCCTTCCTTCCTTCCTTTCCTTCTCTCTCTTTCTCTCTCTCTCTCTCTCTCTCTCTCTCTCTCTCTCTCTCTCTCTCTCAGACAGTGACTACTTTGTGTCTGAATCTGACATAGTACTTGCTCTTTAGACCAGTGGGACCTCCAACTCTTGACAATCCTCCTGTCTCTACTTGTTAGTATTGGGATTACAGGAATATACCACCACACCTAGCTAAAATACCACAAAAACTAAATCAGCTCGTTTTGTGTGATGACTCATCTCGGTTGTCAGCTTGACACACCGGGAAGAGGGAACCTTAGCTGAAGAACAGCCTCCATCGGATTGGCCTGTGAACGTGTCTGTGAGGGCATTTTCTTGATGTAAGAGGGCCCAGCCCACTGTCAGCAGTAAAATCCCTTGGCAAGTGGGCCTGGGCATATAAGAAAGGTAGCTGAATGTGAACTTAGATGCAAGCCAATAAGCAGTTTTCCTCCATGATCTCTGCTTTGGTTCCTAATTCCATGTTCCTGCCTTGAACACCTGTCCTGGCTTTCTTCAATGATGGTCTGTAACTTGTAAGATGAAATAAACTCTTTCTTCCACAGGTTGCATTTGGTCAGAATATTTTATCACAGCCACAGGAAATCAAACAAGGAAGTCACCTTTAAATTTTGTACTGAATATTTCTAGTTGTTATCACATGCATGAAGTTATTTTCCATGCAAATAGCAGTTCTAGCTGAGGCAGAAAATTTTTATGGTGTATAGCAACTGCAAAGCAGTTTATAAAGTTAAGTACAGCGCTCAGGGAATTCTGTGATTAAGTAAGTCCTGTAGATGACAGCTTACTCTTTAGGAATCTACAGTTGATTTTCTTGGTGTCTTGAGTCTACAAACACTGCTATTAGTCTTAATGGTTTTATATATTGTAGAGGTCATCTCAGGGGAAAACAAACAAGCTTTCTGAGCTGTCATATGTATTAGGCAAGGTTCTCTAGAGAACAGAACTTATAGAATGAGTCTCTATCTATCTATCTATCTATCTATCTATCTATCTATCTATCTATCTATCTAT
>CABHPP010000432.1:17341-40107 GCA_902168425.1 Peromyscus attwateri | reverse complement strand
TATCTATCTATCTATCTATCTATCTATCTATCTATCTATCTATCTATTCCATGTGATTACAGGCTTTAGTTCAGCTAATCCAACAATGTCTGGCTATGAATGGAAAGTCCAAGAATCCAGTAGTTGCTCAGTCCATAGACTGGATATGTCAGCTGGTCTTCAGTAGATGCTGGGATCCCAAAGAAGTAGGCTCCAGTGCCAGTGAAGGAATGGAGTTTCTAGCAAGGCTAGGGCAAGCAAAAGCTTCCTACCTCCATGTGCGATTATAGGCTTTCAGCAGAAGCCATGGCCTAGATTAAAGGTGTGTCTTCCTACCTCAAGGTCCTGTTTAAAGGCCTGTGTCTTCTTACTTCAAAGATCCAGATTCAAAGTGAATCTTCCTACTTCAAACTAAGTAAAAATCCCTCATAGGTGTGCCCTCTATTTTTGGATTTTAGTTCATTCTAAATGTAGTCAAATTGGCCACCAAGAATAGCCACCATACCATAGATAGGTTCTGAACTTCTAGAAAGGGTGTCTCCCCAGCATTTATGCCCCCAGACCATGCAAATACTCAGTCTGTATTTAACATATACGTAGGGAGTGAGCAGATGGAGACAGTGGCAGTTTGAATGTAACTGGCCCCCATAATAAATATCATAAGGAGTGGCACTATTAGGAAGTGTGGCTTTGTTGGAGTGGCTATGGCCTTGTTGGAGCAAGTGTGTCACTGTGGGGGTGGGTGCTGTAGGATGGTCTGTATGTCAAATTACTCTGATTGGTCAATAAATAAAACACTGATTGGCCAGTGGCTAGGCAGGAAGTATAGGCGAGACTAACAGAGAGAGGAAAAAAGAACAGGAAGGTGGGAGGAGATACTGCCAGCCGCTGCCAGGACAAGCAGCATGTAAAGATGCCGGTAAGCCACGAGCCACGTGACAAGGTATAGATTTATAGAAATGGATTAATTTAAGATATAATGACAGTTAGCAGGAAGCCTGCCACAGCCATACAGTTTGTAAGCAATATAAGTCTCTGTGTTTACTTGGTTGGGTCTGAGCGGCTGTGGGACTGGCGGGTGACAAAGATTTGTCCTGACTGTGGGCCAGGCAGGAAAACTCTAGCTACAGGTGGGCTTTGAGGTTTCCTGTGCTCTGAATACCCTCACAGTGAGTCAGTCAACTTACTGTGGCCTGCAAATCAAGATGCAGGACTCTCAGCTGCTCCAGCACTACATCTTCCCGCATGCTGCCATTCTCCCCATCGTGATGATAATGGACCAAACCTCTGAAACTGTAAGTGAGCCACCATAATTAAATGTTTTCTTTAAAAGAGTTGTCATGGTCATGGTGTCTCTTCACAGCAATAAAAACCCTAAATAAGACACCTACACCAGTGCTTTCTTTTAGTATGCTCTACCTATTCTCCAAAACTTATTAAAAGTGACAAAAATAATAACTAATGAAGAACTGGTTCTTTGACATGTTGTATTTGGAATAGTTGATCGTTACTTTAATTTTTTTTTTAGGGGGGGGGTTTGTTTGTTTTGTTTTTTGAGACAGGGTTTCTCTGTGTAGCTTTGCTGCTGTCCTGGAACTCACTTGGTAGCCCAGACTGGCCTCGAACTCAGAGATCCGCCTGGCTCTGCCTCCCAAGTGCTGGGATTAAAGGCGTGCACCGCCGCCGCCCGGCTCGTTTCTTTACATTTTATGATCTTTATTAAAGCAGTTTTGCTTATAAAAATGCTAGTCAGTAACAAATCTGTGAACTTTCCAATTAGTTTAAATATATAGAAAATGTAATAAATTGTCCTTTTTAAAAGAAAGAAAACATAGGTTTTCTATTTCCAAAGGGAAATATTTCAACTGGATCCTCTCTGAATATAAAGCATTCAATAAATTCAAATCCTCTCTGAATATAAAGCACACAGTGTGTGTGTGTGTGTGTGTGTGTGTGTGTGTGTGTGTGTGTGCGCGTGTGCACCCGCGCGCGTGCACATGCAGATGTGTAATGCGTGTGTAAATGCAGGTGCCTGTGGATGTCCGATCCCCTTGCAGCTGGCATGACGGGTGCCTGTGAGCTGCCTGACTTTGGTGCTGGGAACCAAATGCATTCTCTGCAAAAGCAGTACTTACTTTCAAGCACTGAGTCATCTCTCCAGCACAAGACACAGATTTTTAATAGCTACTTTTAAGAAAAATTTGGATAACATTTGAAACTGTCTGAACAGTTAAACACTTTCAGCACTTCAAATTGAATTTATGTTTAATATACTTGATTTCTTTCTTAAATGCTTCAGTTGCCTTCAGACAGCTCCAGTATAGCTACTTAAATAACTCATAAATCAAATTATTAAATGCAGCGAGCCTCTGGTTTTCTTAGGCATCATAAGCACAGGCTTAGTAATACCTCCACTTAAAAACGACTAGTCTAAATTAATTGTCTGATTTTCCATATAAAATTGAAATACTAACACTTCCATTCTAACAAACCAAATTCTCATACATTTTCCAGACGATAAAATCTTAATGTATATTTTCTTTCTACATGAAAAGATATTAATCCAAATATTTTACTCACCTAAATCTTTTTTTTAATTGAAAATAGATTCTTCTCTTACACAATATATCTTGACCAGTTTCCCATCCCTTCATTCCTTCCGGTTACCCTCCACCATCCCTCTCCTCCAGATCCACTCCCCCTCTGTTTCCCTATAGAAAGGAGCAGACCTCCAACAGACAACAACAAAATATGACAATTAAAGATACAATAAGACAAGGCAAAAGCCCTCATATCAAAGCTGGACAAGGCAATTCACCAGAAAGAAAAGAGTCCCAAGAATAGGCAAAAGAGACAGAGACACATCTGTTCCCCCGTTGAGTCACACACACACACACACACACACACACACACACACACACACACACACATACACACCACCACCACCAACAACAACAAAAACTAACAGCTATGACATATATGCAGAGGACCTGGTACAGATCCATGCAGACCCCCTGCTTGCCACATCAGTCTCTGGGAGTACAGAAAACAATAACAGGTCCAGCCTTTATCGTTTTCTCCCAGGGATCCTGGAAGAGTCTAACAAACAGCTGAGGATTCTAATCTGAGGGATGTCAAATGAATCTAAGCACACTGAGTTCTTTAGTCCATTCACTTTATTCCTCTAAGTCAATTCTATCTACACAGTTTCTTTTCCATTCTCATACTTAGCTCCTCTCAGTCCCTCCTGCTCTCAGTCCCTTCTGCTGTTCTCTCATGTCTATCTAGTTCTTTCCATCTCCGTCCTCATCTTTGTTCTTCTCAATCAATCCTCCCAGTGCTCTCAGAGAACCAGTATATATACCCAAACAGTATTTCTTTGGGAAAATAGTTTGAGGCTTGAAGTTTTCAGGGTCACAGAGAGAGGTGATAAGGATCCACACATAAAGTAATAAATGTCAGCTTCTAATTACAACCCAAAAGGGGAGTGACTAAAGGGGAGTTGTCTGGTAGGGTCAACTAAAGGCTAAGATCAATTAGGGAATCTAGGAATAGCACCTGGCTGAGGAGGAATTAAAACTTAATTTGCACAAGAAAGAAGCTTGGCACCTATCACCTGCCTGGCCTTGAGAGCAATCTCCTTGGATCAGTGAGAAGTAACTACCTTAACTCAGTAACTAGAAAGTGGCTAAAACATCATCCCAGGAATGTGAGCAGTGAATCACTCATAGGAGGATACTAGATGTAAAACAAAGGATGACCAGACTGCTACTCACAACTCCAGGGAGGCTACCTAGAAAACAGGACCCTAAGAAAGACACAGGGATCCCCCAATGACAGAGAAATGGATGAGATCTACATGAGCAAACTGGACCTGATTGGGGGTAATGACGGGCAAGGATTGAGGGAAAGAGAGTTTAGGGGAGTGGGAGATACCAGCTGGATCAAGAACAAAGAGGGAGAACAAGGAAAAGGAGACCATGATAAATGAAGACCCCACAAGAATAGGAAGAAGCAAAGTGCTAGAGAGGTCCCCAGAAATCCACAAAGATACCTCCACATACTGGCAATGGTCGAGAGAAAGCCCGAACTGACCTACTCTGGTGATAGTATGGCCAAACACCCTAACTGTCGTGCTAGAAACCTCATCCAATGACTGAGGGAAGCGGATACAGAGATCCATGGCCATGCCCCAGGTGGAGCTCTGGGAGTCCAATCGGCGAGAGAGAGGAGGGATTGTATGAGTGAGAGATGTTGAGACCATGATTGGAAAAAGCACAGGGACAAAAAGCCAAACTAGTGGAAACACATGAACTATGAACCAATAGCTGAGGAGCCCTCAACTGGATCAGGCCCTCTGGATAAGTGAGACAGTTGATTAGCCTGGACTGTTTGGGAGGCATCCAGGCAGTGGGACCAGGACCTGCCTTAGTGCATGAGCTGGCTGTTTGGAACCTGGGGCCTATGCAGGGACACTTTGCTCAGCCTGGGAGGAGGGGACTGGACCTGCCTGTACCGAATCTACCAGGTTGAGTGGAATCCCCAGGGGAGTCCTTGCCCTGGAGGAGATGGGAATGGGGGTTGGTTTGGGGGGGAAGGGAAGACAGGGGAATCCGTGACTGATATGTAAAATTAAATTAAATTATAAAATAAATAAAACTTGAAGTTTTTATCATATAGGTAGGTCTTTTACTTGCTTGGTTAGAGGTACTACAAGAGATTTTATATTATTTGAGGCTATTGTGAAGGGTATTGTTTCCTTGATTTCCTTCTCTGTTATTTATATATATGAGGACTACTGATTTTTTTTTTTAGTTAATCTTGTGTCCAGCCACTTCACTGAAAGTGTTTATCAGCTGTTGGAGTTCCCTAACAGAATTTTAAGGGTCACTTATGTATACTATCATATCGTTTGCAAATAATGATACTTTGACTTCTTCCTTTCTAATTTGTATCCCCTTGATCACCATCAGTTGTCTTATTGTTCTAGGTAAAATTTCAAGTACTATTCATATTTGAATAGATATGAAGAGAGTAGACAACCTTGCAATGGGATAATGCTCTTATACACTGGTTTAATAAAACACTGATTGGCCAGTAACCAGGCAGGAAGTATAGGTGGGGCCAACAGAAGAGGAGAATCCTGGGAAGAGGAAGGGCTGAGTCGGGAGTTGCCAGCCAGACACAGAGGAAGCAAGATGACAAGGCAGAACTGAGAAAAGCTACCAAGCTACTTAGCTAAACATAGATAAGAATTATGGGTTAATTTAAGTGTAAGAGCTAGTCAGTAATAAGTCTGAGCTAATGGCTGAGCAGTTATAATTAATATAAGCCTCTGTGTATTTACTTGGGGGACTCAAGTGGGAGAGATTTGTCCTGACCACCGACCGGCCCAGGACAGAGGAAAACTTCCAGCTACACAACCTTGTATTATTCCTGATTTTAGTGGAATTGCTTTGAGTTTCTCTCCATTTAATTTGATGTTTGCAATAGGTTTGTTGTAAATTGCTTTATTATGTTTAGTTATATATGTATTCCTAATCTATTCAGAACTTTTATCATAAAGGGGTATTGGTTTTTGTCAAAGGCTTTTTTTTTTGGCATTTAATGAGATGATCATGGGTTTTCATTCCTTAAGTTTATTTATATGGTGGATTATATTTACTGAATTTTATATGTTGAGTTATCCCTGTATCTTTGGGATGAATTCTACTTGGTCATGGTGGATGATCTATTACGTGTTTGTGGATTTAGTTTGTAAGTATTTTATTGAGTATTTTTGCATCAATGTTCATAAGGGAAGTTGGTCTGTAATTCTATTTCTTGAATCTTTGTGTGGTTTTAGTATCAGTATAACTGTGACCTCACAAAATGACTTTGGCAATGTTTCTTCTGTTTCTAATTTTGTGGAATAACTTGAGGAGTATTGGTGTTAACTCTTCTTTGAAAGTCTGGTAGAATGTGGTACTAAAACCATCTGGCCCTGGGCATTTTTTATTTTTGGTTGGGAGACTTTTAATTACTACTTCTATTTCACTACGGGTTATAGGTCTATTTAAGTTGTTTATCTGATCTTGATTTAACTTTGGTAAGTGGTACCTATCAGAAAAATTATCTATTTATTTTAGATTTTCCAGTTTTGTGGAGTACAGGTTTTTAAAGTATGCCACGAGTCTCTGGATTTTCTCAATGTCTGTTGTTATGTCTCCCTTTGAAGTGATCCTAATTAGTCTTATCAATAAAAACCAATAGTTAAATATCAGGGTAATCACCTGAAAAATCAGAGAAGCAGAGCAGCAGCTACTAGAGACTTCTTACCTCTAGGAATCCTCAGACTGAAAGGGGACTGAGAGCCTGTCTCCACCTGCCTTATACGACAGTCATGAGCCTCCCAAATGCTGGGATTAAAGACCTGTGCCACCATTGCCTGGCTTCTATGGTTAACTAGTGGCTAGCTCTGCCCTCTGATCTCCAGGCAAGCTTTATTTGTCAGAACACAAACAAAATATCATACAACATCCCCTTTTGTTCCTGATTTTGTTAATTTGAATGTTCTCGCTTCATGTTTTAGTTTAGATAAGGGTTTGTCTATCATGTTGATTTTTTCAACTAACCAATTCTTTCTTTCATTGGCTCTTTGTATTGTTCTCTTTGTTCTTATTTTATTGATTTCAGCCCTCAGCTTGATTATTTCCTGCTGTCTACCCCTCCTAGGTGAGCTTGCTTCTTTTTGTTCTAGAGCTCTCAGGTGTGTTGTTAAGTTGCTAGTGTGAGATCTCTCCAGTTTCTTCATGTAGTCTCTTAGTGCTATGAGCTTTCCTCTTAGCCCACCTTTCATCGTGTCCCATAAACTTGGGTATGTTGTGCATTAATTTTATTGAATTCTGCGAAGTCTTTAATTTCTTTCTTTGTTTCTGCCTTGACTCAGCATTAATTCGGTAGAGAATTGTTCAGTTTCCCCAAGTTTGTAGACTTTCTGCTATTTCTGTTGTTGAAGCCTAGTTTTAATGTATGGTGGTCTGATAAGATGCAGAGGGTTATTTCAATTTTATTGTATCTGTTGAGACTTGCTTTGTGACCAAGTATGTGGTCAGTTTTGGATAATGTTTTATAAGGTCCTGAGAAGAAGGTGTATTCTTTTGTGTTTGGGTGAAGTATTCTGTAGGTATCTGTTAGGTCTCTTTGGTTCATAACATCTGTTTAGCTTTTGTCTGGCTGACCTGTCCATTGGTGTGAGTGGGGTATTGAAGATTTCCACTATCAGTGTGTGAGAGTCAATATGTTATTTAAGCTGTAGTAGTATTTCTTTTATAAAACTGGGTACATTTTCATTTGCCACATAGATGTTGAGAATTGAAATGTTATCTTGGTGGGTTTTCCTTTGATTAGTATGTAGTATCCTTCCCTATCTCTTTTGATTAGTTTTGTTTTGAAATCTGTTTTGTTAGATATTAAAATGGCTACAGAAGCTTGCTTCTTAGGTCCATTTACTTGGAATATCTTTTTCCAAACCTTTACCTGAGATATGTCTATCCTTGATATTGAGGTGTGTTTCTTGGATGCTGCTGAAGGCTGAATCATATTTTTGTATCCATTCTGTTAGAATGTGTCTTTTTATTGGTAATTTGAGACAACTGATATTAAGAGATATTAATGATTGTTAATTCCTGTTATTTTGTTGGTGGTAGTGATGATAGTGGTGTTGATGATGGTGTTGTTTTTGGTGGTGGTGGTGGTGGTGGTGGTGGTGGTGGTGGTGTGTGTGTGTGTGTGCGTGTGTGTGTGTGTTTCGCTTGTTTTGATTTTGCTAGTGTGAGATTATTTATTTTCCTCTGTTTTCATGGGTGTAGTTAACCTCCTTCGGTTCCTCCTAGTAATTTCTGTAGGGCTGGACTTATAGATAGATTTTTAAATATTGTTTAAATTTGACTTTATCCTGGAACATCTTGTTTTCTTCTATGGTCAAAGTTTTGTTGAGCATAGTAGTCTGGGTTGGCATCTATGTTTTATAGGACATCTGTACAGGCTCCTAGCTTTCAGAGTCTCCACTGAGAAATTGGGTGTTATTATAATAGGTCTGCCTTTATATGTTCTTTGCTCTTTTTCCCTTGCAGCTTTTAATGTTCTTTCTTTGTTGTGTATGTTTAGTGTTTTGATTATTGTGTGGTGGAGGAAGTTCTTTTCTCATCCATTATCTTTGTTGTTCTGTATGCTTTTTGTACTTTTATAGGCATCTTCTTCTTTAGGTTAGGAAAATTTTCTTCTATGATTTTGTTGAAAATATTTTCTGGGCCTTTAAACTGGGACTCTTCGCCTTTCTTTATTCCCATTATTCTTAGGTTTGATCTTTTCATAGTGTCCAAGAGTTTCTGGATTTTTTTTTTTTTTTTTTGGTTTTTCGAGACAGGGTTTCTCTGTGTAGCTTTGCGCCTTTCCTGGATCTTGCTCTGTAGCCCAGGGTGGCCTCGAACTCACAGAGATCCACCTGCCTCTGCCTCCCGAGTGCTGGGATTAAAGGCGTGCGCCACCACCGCCCAGCGAGTTTCTGGATGTTTTGTGTCAGGATGTTTTTAGATTTAACGATTTCGTTGACCATTTCTTCTATGGTAGCTTAAGTGCTTGGGATTCTCTCTTCCATCTCTTATCTTCTCTTGGTGAGTCCTGCCTCTGGAATTTCTGTTCATATTTCTAAAATTTTCATTTCCAGAAATCCCTTAATTTATGTTTTCTTTATTGCTTCCATTTCCATTTTAGGTCTTGAACAGTTTTATCAGTTTCCTTCAATTGCTAGTTTTTTTTTTTCTTGGCTTTCCTTGGGGATTTATTCATTTCCTCCAATTATTGTTTGTATTTTCCTGGCTTTCTTTGAGAGATTTATTTATTTTCTCCATATTTTGTTTGTGTTTTCCTGGATTTCTTTAAAGGATTTATTTATTTCCTCCTGAAGACCTCTATCATTTTCATATAGTTGGTTTTAAGGTCTTGTGTTTCAGCTGTGTTGAATATTCAGGGTCTGTTGGGGTAGGATAGCTGGGCTCTGCTGGAGACATTGCCCTGACTGTTACTTCTTATGCTGGCATCTTGGCATCTGAGTTTGGGGTGACTATAGATGTAGATGCGGATTTCTGTGTTTCTTGGTTGAGTGAGTGTTTTATGTTCCTTGGTTTCTATTTCCTCATTGTATCTTCAGAGATTGTGTTGGCTGTGAATGGCCTGTTTCCATGGCCTGCTTTGCTGGTATGTTCACGGGAAGTACTTGCTAGTGTTGGAGGCTGGGGGAAGGGGAGCCCAGAGGGGTCAGTGGGAGGATGATCTGTGGCATCTACAAGAGGTGTGAACAGGGGGCAAGGAAGCTTGCACCTGGTGTTTGGTTTCAGTTCTAGCGACCGACCGCCCTGAGGATTGGGTCTGGGGGAACCGAGAGTGGAGAAGGCCCCCAGGCAGCCCACCTGGTCTTCTGGCCGGTGCGGCCTGTATCATCTAAATCTGTAAATGCTTCACCATCTTACTCTTTTGTTGTTGTTGTTAATTCAATCCATGGACTCCCTCATTCATTCATCCAGCCAACATTTCCTGCACAGCTGCCACACTACTGTAGGCATTGTGTAGACTAATGATCAAAGCAGGAGAAAACTGCTCTCGTGGGGCTTAACTTCAAAGGGAAGAAGACGAATAATAAGACACGCAAGTACGACTCATAGTATCCAGAAGGATGATACCTGTCATGGGTGGGGAGCAAGCTCGGAAAGGGGGATGAAGCAATTTAAATTATCATCTCCAGAGGCCCAAGAGCAGAAGTTGCTTAACATTGCGGATGTGAGTAGAGAAGGAAGCTGGATCGGCAGATGTTCAGAAACTTAGGGTCAACTGACACTGAGGCTTAGGGTCAGCTGACACTGAGCCTCCCTCTTGGTCATCATGTCATAAACTACTAATTCATGTAAGGCCTGGTCTCAAAGCTGCACTTTGCCTAGGATTTCTGGGGTGGTTTGAATGTAATTGGCCCCCATAATCTCATAGGGAGTGGCACTTTTAGGGGGTGTGGCTCTGTGTGGCTCTGTGGTTATGTTGGAGGAAGTGTGTCACTGTCAGGGAGGGCTTTGAGGTTTCCAATGCTCAGGATACTGCCCAGTGTCTCAGTTGACTCCCTGTTGCCTTCAAGATGTAGGACTTCAGCTATTTTTCCAGCACCATGTCTGTCTGCATGCCACCATGCTCTCCACCATGATAGTAATGGACTGAACCTCTGAAACTGGAAATGAGCCCCCTCAATTGAATGTTTTTTTTGTTTTGTTTTGTTTTGTTTTGTTTTTTGTAAGACAGTTCCTTTCACTCACTTTTAATGGGTTTTGCATATCTTAGGGTTGTAAAAAGGTGGATAAAGTTACCTCTTACGGAACCTAAAGAATTCTTTCCATATTTCTAGGGCCTATGGTTACAACTATGAAATTATCCTATCTTTAGAAACATACTATTTTCTTCTTAATCATACGTCTTAGGGTTTTTATTGCTGTGAAGAGACACCATGACCATGGCAATCCAATTTAAAAATGGGTACAGATCTAAATAGAGAATTCTCAACAGAGGACTCTCAAATGGTCTAGAAGTACTTAAAGAAATCTTCAACATCCTTAGCCAGTAGGGAAATGCACATCAAAGTACTTTGAGATTCCATCTTACAAATGTCAGAATGGCTAAGATCAATAACACAAGCTCATGCTGGCAATGTATGGAGCAAGGGCTACAACTCTTCCATTGCTGGTGGGAGTGCAAACTTGTACAGCCACTACAGAAATCAATATGGCTGTTCCTCAGAAAATCGGGAATTGATTGACCTCAAGACCCAGCTATACCACTCTTGGGAATATACTCAAAGGACACTCCATCCTAACACAAGGACATTTGATCAATAATGTTCATTGCATCTTTATTCATAATACCCTGAAACTAGAAACAACCTTGATATTACTCAATTCAAGAATGGATAAAGAAAATGTGGTACATTCACACAATGTATTTACAGGCTCGCGCTCTCTCCCTCTTTCTCTCTCTCTCTCTCTCTCTCTCTCTCTCTCTCTCTCTCTCTCTCTAACATTAACCAATACAGCAGAGTACTACAACATTACAATATATGGTCACCAGCTCAAGATTTTAAATTTCCCATGGCCACTTCTTAATATGTTTAAAAATTCTTCCAAGCTCCAGAAACCATCTTGAATCCATCTGGACAGGTCAGATCTGCTTCTGATAAGTATAACCCAAACTTTCCTGGTCCCAGGACCCCCTCCCTCACCCTGGGACCCCCCCAAAGGGGAAAAAATATATAATTCTTATTTTCTAAGTTTTTCCTCTGTCTCACCAGCACCCTCTCAGACACAAGCAGCCAGAGTCCCGAGCCAAGAAAGATGCTGGATGGCTCCAAAGCAGATGACAATCCACCATCCCAGGATGCCTGGCTACCTCAGAAGCCCCCTTCCCTACACCCCCCCCACCACCACAAGAGTCAACCAACACCCACCAAGTCAGCCAGAAACAGTTTTGGGGAGAAACGATGCCCCCATACCCACCCATCCGCCATCTTTTACAAAAATAAAGAGTCCAGAATGATAGGACTCTTTATTAGGAATTCTAGCCACGCCCACACGATCGTGCATGCCCTGGCGAGACACTTGTCATTTCCGGGCCCTACATCCTAGTAATCCATGAACTGCATGGTCATGTAATTTGCGAGCAGCATAATCTATGCACATGCATGGTGTAGCCACATGGGCCCCATGTGCGCACGCGCAGGTAGTCCATAAGAGGCGGGTCCCATGTACCCTCCCCCCTCTCCACACATGTCTTTTCAGCGGGCCTGACCACACACTCTGTCCTGTCCCTCCCCACTCCTAATAAAACTCTTACAGTGGGTTTTGTTGTGCCTCGTGACTTCCTCGAAGGGTAAAAGTGTGGCATAAAACCAACAGACTGGGCAGCACAACAGAGCTGACTCTGTTGACAGAGGTGTGGGTGAGCTAGCCCCTAAGTTGTGAGCATGGGAGAGCTGTCCCCACTACTCATCTGTCAGGCAGAGGCATGGACAGGGGAGAGGTGGTCCCTTCCCCTTACCCCTAGCTCCTCGATGCCTGTGACAGACTAGGGAGCTGACCCTCCCCCTTACCAGTTGCAGCACTCAGGAAATTGGGCCCTGCACCTCCCCTGGGCAGCACAGTAGAGCTGACCCTATTGACGGGGGCAGTGGTGAGCTGGCCTGAGAACATAAGCATAGGAAATCTGGGCCCCACCCCTCATCTGCCATATGGTGATGTACATAGGGGAGAGATGCTCCCCACTACCCCTCAACCACCTGTAGCCGGTGGGAGAGCTGGCCCTGAGGTCATAAGAGCAGGAGAGCTGTTCCTGCCCCTCACAGCTGCAGCACTTGGGAGAGTGGGCCCTGCACCTCACCTGGTTAACACAGAAGAGTTGGTTCTGATGGTGTAGGTATAGGAGAGCCTATCCTGAGGGAATGAAAGCATGAGAACATTGCTGCAAGGGGAACTGGCCAGGGCAATGCTGAAGAGCTCACCCTGGTGGTGAGGACAGGGGAGAGCTGGAGGGCTGACCAACCCTGCAACCAGGGTTATGAGTTGGCCCACCCCAACATCCACCCCATCTATGATCTGCTGGAGCATGTGAAGGGGCTGATCCTGCACACCCAAAACTGCAGGATCTCCACAACACAGAGCAAGAACAGGATATTCAAGAGGAGTCCCCATGAGTGCCCAGTATTGATCGTGTAGCAGAAACCAGAGGCCTCAAACCAGACCAATGACTCTTTGGAATGAACACTTGCAAGTAAGATATATGGATAAAAGGGTTTACAGTGTGACTCACTGTGTCACGCTGCAGCTTCCATGATGTGATCACTCTGGCCTCGAACTCACAGAAATCTGTGCTGGTGCTGTGTTATTCATTAAGCAGCACTGTTACTGTGTGAGAAAGGCCACGAGGCACAATAAAACCTACTATAAGCCGGGCGGTGGTGGCGCACGCCTTTAATCCCAGCACTCGGGAGGCAGAGGCAGGCGGATCTCTGTGAGTTCGAGGCCAGCCTGGGCTACCAAGTGAGCTCCAGGAAAGGCGCAAAGCTACACAGAGAAACCCTGTCTCGAAAAACAAAAAAAAAAAAAAAAAAAAAAAAACCTACTGTCAGAGTTTTATTAGGAGAAGGGAGGGACAGAAGAGTACGTGACTTGGCCTGTGGAAGACATGTGCAGAGGGGGTGGGGAGAGAAGTAGGGGGAGGAGCTTCTTATGGATTCCCTTATACATGTGCATCCGGGCTTACGGAATTACACCACACATGTGCGTAGACTGCATGGTCACGCTGCGCACAAATTACATGATCACGCAGTGCAGAGGTTACATAGGACATTATAGGCCCCTTACTTGGCTACTGAACTGCGCGTGTGCGGTCATGTAGCTGGGGGAGCGGCCAGGAATTCCAACACAGTCGAGGTGCAGGGCCTGCTCTCCCAAGTGCTGTAGCTGGTGAGGGGCAGGGGCAGCTCTCCTACTCTTATGACCTCAGGGCCAGCTCTCCCACCTGCCATAGGTGGCAAGGGGTTGGGGGGCATCTCTCCCCGACCCATGCCACCATATGGAAGATGAGGGATGGGGCCATATCTCCCATGCTCATGTTCTCAGGCCAGGTCACCCGCCCCGCCCCCCCGTCAATAGGTTCAGCTCTACTGTGCTGCCCAGGGGAGGTGCAGGGCCTACTTTCCTGAGTGCTGGTGAGGGGGAGGGTCAGCTCCCTTTCCAGCAGAGACAGTAGGGGCGAGGGGGAGGGGGAGGGCATCTCTCCCCCACTCGCATTACACGCTGCAGTCAAGGGAGGCAGTACCAGCTGTGCCCCTCTCACACCCCCAGGGCTGGCTCACCCACGTTCTGTGGGCCTCCTAACTGTGGGAGGTATTGGGGCTCTTTCCCTCCTGCTGGGTTGCCTTGTCCAGACTTGGTGTGAGAGCTTTTGCCTTGTCTTACTGTATTTTGTGTTGGCATGTTTTGTGGTTGTCTCTTGGAGGCCTGCTCTTTCCTGAAGGGAGCCAGAGCGGGAGTTGATCCTGGGAAAAGGGGAGCGGGGAGAGCTGGGAGGAGTGGAGGGAGAGGAAACTGGTGAGGAAGTATTGTATGAGAGAAGGATCTATTTTCAATTTAAAAAGTTGTTTGATAATAGCTAGTAAAGAGAATTTAAATTTTCCTCAAGTGGTAATTGCAAGACATTACTTCTGTTTTGGATTTTTGAGAAAGGGTGTCTTGGAGCCTAAGCTGACCTCAAACTTGATTATATTCAAAGGTGGCCCATCCTTCTGCCTCAGCTTTCCAAGAGATAAGATTACAGTTATGAGCTACCACACCCAGCAGAAAGAACTTTATAAATTAAAGCAGTTCTTGGTTTATGTTTTATGTTTGTCACTTATTTGGAGAACTCTGAGACTTGCAAAATTCCCAAACAAAAAGACATTTCATAAAAGCTTAGAATCTATGACAAATAAAAGCTAGTAAATGAATGAAGTAATTTGTAGGAAGCAGATGTCCATTCCAGTGACCTATTTCACTCCACTTTATCTTTGTCTAGTCTAACAATGGGAATATGATTTGCACCTAATTTTTCTCTATCATATATCATCGATCTCTTCAATATTGTCTAGGTGAATTTCTTGTCTCTAAAAATCTATATCCTGAAGTTAAAGATTCTAAAGTGTGCCAGAAATCATCATTTGGATTGCAAAAAAAATATCAATAGGCCATTATTCTACCTAATAAAATTTTGCAGAAGATAATAATGCATAATGCCCTGTTGAGACATATGGTACGTGTATATAATGTATAATATCTCATAGGAAACAGAAGCCAGTGAACCTTCAAATGGCAAAAAGTATGACATTGAGTTGAGTATGGAAATTATTGAAATTTTCATTAGTGAAACTCAATCATTCATGAGTATGGAGATAGTGAAATTTTCATTTCTTTATATTCAATATGAAGAAATACCATGTTATGTTTTTATTTATTCCTAACATTTATTGGGCATCTATTGTATGTCAGAAATATCCTAAAACCTAGGAGTAGGTGTGTTAAGCAAGGCAATATCTTTGCAAGAAACATGAAACAAACTCCATAAAGTAACATTTGACAGAGTTTGCATTTCCCCAGCCAGCCTCCCTCGGTTCATTTGTTTCTGATAACTTCAGTAGACCTTTCTGTCTAACTTCAGATTACAGACCCCAGAGTTCCTTCTTTGTACTCCTCTACCCACAGCCACTCTTTTGAAGATCTCAGGTAGGCAAGCATTTAAACATCCGTGTGTGTTTGCCACCCCAATGCATTTCTCCGACTTTGAATCTCCTCCATGAATTGCCCACCCATAGTCAACCACTCACTTCACATCTCATCTTGGATGTCTAAAATGTCAACCAAACATATGCACAGAGCAAACACCATGGGACAGTGGGAGGAAAAGAGGTTGTAAGATCATTTGGATTGAGCAAATAAAAGACTCTTAAAGTTAAAGAAACGAATTAAAAACTTTAGAGAGTTTTGCATGGGTCTTAGCATGTTTGACAGGAAGTGAGAAGACTGACCCTACTAGCAATTGGGTTGCATCCTAAGGAGGATGGACTTGGAGCAGAATAGTTAAGTTTAGATATGGTTGAAGAGAAACAAACACCTCTCAGGCAGCATGTGCTTGCTAAAAAAATAGTGGAGATTCAGAAATCATAAAGGACAGTTAAGTGGATGATAAAGCAAAAACCAAATCAAGACACTATACCCTGTGCTGATAATAGAGTTCATCAGACACAAGTGTAATTTCATCATTAGCTTTCCCAACTGGACTGAAAAGAGGCCTAGGTCAAAGACTTGGAATATTTTGTATTTCTTTTTTTAATCTCCAGCTATGAGTGTGTGAGCATGATAATAGCACTGTGTGAATACCTAATGAATGAATGAACACAAATGGAAGCAATGATAGAGGAGGGATGTGGATGAGTGGTTTGAGAAGACAAAGGGAAGATATATCAAGTTACAATTTGAAAAAAGTGACCAAGAAGTTTGGCATTTCAAGAAGATAGAGCAGCTCAAAGAATTCTGGAGCACTTTAGTTGGGGTTGCAAAATGCAACTTAAAATGTAAAAAAAAAAGAGAGAGAACAAAATAGACTTTTATAGAAAAACATCATGTCAAAGATGGATGTATTTGTAAGCCACTCTAAGATTTGTTTGCAACCAGGAGGCCACAGAGAGTTTTCAGCAAAGAAGTGACACATTTAGGCAAACATGATAGGGCACTGATCTGGAGGTGGTTTTGACTATGCAACACAGGATTTAAGAAAGTTAGTTATTGCCTGGTTTAACAGAGTAGTGAGACGTTCTGTTGTGCATTAATGTGGCGTCTTGGAGTGGAATCAAGTTAGGACGTTGACCTGAAGATCTCCCTAATTACTTCATTTGTTGTATTTGCACCATTTGACCCATACCTACAGACTTGCCTTTGCTCTGGGCTTCTGAGCACTGCTCTATTCATAGACATAATTAAGAAGGAAGACCCAAGAGCCCAAAGTATTGAAAAGCAAGGTCAGCTTTGCTGTTCTCTCACCCTAACTGCATGCCCTGAATTTCTTATTCCAGATGCTGCCTCGGTTCTATAATCACACTTCAAGCTCCAGCTGTGGATCCAGGAGAACTGAGACTCTGTCTCACTGCGGCTAATTGCCCTGATTGCATGGTTATTGTTAGTCTGTAATGTTTCGTATGAATTACAAAAGAGTCTGTAGACTCACAGAACTAGAATTTCACACTTACTTCCTAGCTGAGTACTTTATTTTCTTAGCCAACTGTATAACTTAGATACTTGTCACACCATTGGATCTCAGCTTCATGGCCTTTATCTTGCTACCCACTGAGAATCTTCTGGCTGCAGGACAGTTTAGGATTTTAAGAGAAAATAGTTTTAGATCAAGTTTCATTTTAGAGTAGCTATATAAAAACATAGCTCTCACCTGAAAGAGAATAAGAGACAATTTGTTCTGAAGCCCAATATAAGTGACCATGCCAGGGAACACAGATTCAAGTAGTTCCATGTACCATGTTCCATTGGGAATGTGGTTACATGAGATTTGGGGCTTGCATTAGAGGAGACATCAGGTAGGTGGGGGTTAGCAAATTGGGAAAACTGTTATGGATCTCTGATGTTACCTGATGACATGGTCAAGCATTTGGATCCTTGATACAGAGCAGTTTACTAAGAATACATTTTAAGGTTTTGATAGTTGAAGAATGTTGGGCCAGACATAGGTGTAGGCTTTGGAAGGGGCTAAAAAAGATCTTAAGATAATTTGTCTCTAATCTGCAACTGCAGTAATATAAACTGCAATAATATCAGTTCTCCATAATCAGCTTGTTCAGTCTTTATATTTGACCTTGTAGAGTCTTTAATGCAAGTATGACATTATTTTCCCCTTCTGGAAATATTCATTCACAAGACCAGCACTTAAAATTTTCAGTTAAGATTTAGGAATCATATGTCAAGAGTTTAATTGCGTTTCTTGTGTAAGTTTCTTACACATAGTGTTATTAGCATTTGGCATCAGCTAGGCATGGTAGCATGGAGGCTGAGGTAAGAAGATCATGATCATGACCATAACTGCCTAGGCTAAATCAGAGTCAGTCTAGCCTGGCATACACAAAATGTTTGGTCTTAAAAAAATAGATGTTACCAACAGAAAAAAACAAACAAACAGATATTACTGGGAATATCACTCAATTGATAGAGTACTTTCCTATCATGCCAAAGTCCTGGGTTTGAAGCCTTGGGTCGGATCTCCAGCACCACATAATGGTTCACAACTAAAATCCTAGCACTTTGGAGTTGGAGGCAGCAAGAAGAACAGGAGCTTAAGATCATCTTGTTATCTTTTACTACATAGTGAGGTCTGGGCCATGCTGGTCTACATAAGAAAATGATTAAAAATATATATTTTTTTAATTTTACCAAAAAAATGAAAGAAAAGACTGGTAGTTTTGTCATATAATTAAGCTGCTTTTCTGTAATTAATTGAAATCTCTTTGATTTTCTCCTCAAAGTTACCATCTAAATCATAAATCTGATATTCATGTGTGAGGAGGATCTTCTTCTCTAATATTTATTTTACCCTATTGTATAAACATGCATTTTTTAAAACCAGGACTGTATTGCATTAGTTACTTAGCTTGGTAAAAATGGTATTATGTGTGAGACAGTCAAGCGTAGGAATAGCTTAGCAAGCTCGGACTCTGCTTGGCTTGGGCTGTGCATAGATTGCTTTTCTAAGAATGCACCGGGCATCCTTGGATCCCTACCTGTTTCAGGCTGCAACACATCCAACTTCAAACAGTGGGGTAGTTTTCCACTCTCCACATAGTAACTCCCTTCTTGTGCTCAGTTTCTATTCAAACATATTCCAAGAAAATATTCAGTAATGGTAGGCAAGGCACAAGCCAGCTTGAACTAGTATTGGGTGTTGGGTGTATGAGCTATTAAGGCAAGCTGTGTCATCTGAGTGAACTTTTAGGGACAAATCTCTGTTTACCATCTTACGCCTCTGCATAGCCAGGCACACATGTAATTAAAATCAGATACATCATGGGAAGAGACATGTGCAGTGAGCAAAAGCTTACGTAAATAGAAGCCTGTCAATCAAAACAAAAACTGCTCACACTAAGCCTCTTGGCAACAGCTCCTGCTCTTAGGCCCTGTAAAAGAAATAACCCCCAGCTTCAAGTACTGAGGGATCCTACTGTTTTCTTACAGCACATCTAATCTGTACCATCGTTGTGCTTTTTAATACAATTTTCTTGCCTTTAGTTTGCCGTCTATGTACAAATCTTCAATCCTCTGAAAATACCAAGAACTTGGAAACACCCCAGTAGCAATTGATAGCAACCCCAGAAACAAAAATGTGAGAGGTGTGTGTGTGTGTGTGTGTGTGTGTGTGTGTGTGTGTGTGTGTATGTGTGTGTATGAGTCCTCTGTATTTGTAGGAGTGTTTTATAGATTTTTGCTTAAGTCTATTAGTTAGATTTTAAAATATACAAATCTTTTAGGAAATATTTTTACTGTATTTTAATATCAACCCCAGAAACAAAAATGTGAGAAGTGTGTGTGTGTGTGTGTGTGTGTGTGTGTGTGTGTGGCCTCTGTATTTGCAGGAGTGTTTTATAGATTTTTTGCTTAAGTCTATTAGTTGGATTTTAAAATGTACAAATCTTTTAGGAAATATTTATATTGTATTTTAATATCTTTTCCTTTAATCTTTCAGGGTTTTTTTTTGCTTATTTGTTATGTTTTGTTTTTCAAGATGAGGTTTCTCCTTGTAGCCCTGGCTATCCTGGAACTCACTCTGTAGACCAGGCTGTCCTCAAACTCAGAGATACATCTGCCTGTGCTCCTGAGTACTGGGATTAAAGGCATGCACCACCACCTCCCCTACTCACTTAACCTTTCGATGTCTATTTTGTGTGAAAATTTTGTAAGCTGTTATGTGGGTATGCGCATGTCATGGCATATGTGTGTCAGAGGACAACTTTGGGGAGTCAGCTTTGTCCTTCTGGGGATTGAACTCAGGCTGCCAGTCTCGCACAGCTGCTGGGACATTTTGCTGGCCCTCTCTGTCCTTTCTCATTAGTGAAGTATTTGCTTTCTCTGTTCTTTCTTTGTTTGGCTCTCATGTTCATAATCCAGGAGGTCTAAAAATACATGATTGAAGTTACTTTAATGGATCCTTCCACTGTAATGCAAGTATTCTTAAAAATATAGGACTCAGGGTTGGAGAGGTGGCTCAGTGGTTAAGAACACTTGTTCCTTCACAGGACCCAAGCGTGGTTCCCAGGTACCCATGTTTAGTAGTTGACAGCCACCTACAACTCTAGCTCCAGAGGACCTGACAGCCTCTACTGTCCCCAAGGGCACCACACACACATACCCATAAATAAAAATAAATATTCTTTTAAAAACAGAAAATACAGAACTTCTACAAACATAGCACACTCTTTGCATGAACATGATGTAATATAATCAGGAGTTTGAGGAGACCAGAACTGGAGAAACAGTCGGTGGGCAGCTGTTAAGTTGTCAAGTAAATATTAAGAAAATGTTAGTGTCTGTTGATTCCCAGTAACGGAGGGGCTAAGTGACAGCTATTAAGAGTGTCTAGCTGTCAAATGCTGAACATTGAGATGTTTATCTACTATTGGCATTAGACATCGCCATTGGTTGGTTTGAACTATGCATAAGACAACTTTATAATCATAGATAGCGATATTTATTTTATGTTAAAGACCTGGTGGATAAACTTCTAGGCTTCTTATCAGAGGTATTTTGATATATAGACATTTATTCTGTGGCCCTGAAAAAAAGAAAGAATAACTACTTTGGATAAGTTCTGACTTACCCAGAATAATACATAGAAATAGACAGTGACATTTAAGATCTGGAATGAAATTTGTATACTGTCATTTCTTTCCACATTCCAATAAGGAAAACAAGTCGTAGGGAGAAGTGTAACATCTCCAGAGCAAGGAAGGCTAAGGAACCATTATCTGCTGGGTAGCATCTAGACAGAAGATGCTCTTACAGAGACCATCATTTCCTGTGCTTCCTGCTTATACAGCAACATTGTTACCCTTGGGTTTCTGAACCTTGTTCTGTTGATCTTTATGAATTTTTAAATGAAATCTGGAGAGCAGCTGGATCTTTTCTTTAAAATTCAGCTTGAAGTATACTATATATATATATATATATATATATATATATACATTTCAAAACTTGAAAATAAAATTGTATGTGTTATTGTATAAGTTATTGGCTCCTTTCCTCCTTGTCCCACAATGGGAAATTCTACAGAGGTCCTCAATTGGAAGAAATGTGTATTTCAACAGACAGTCTCAGGTTCCATTCAATGTTGGAATCTATGGTTGGTCTTTTGAATGTTTGCAATTAGAGTCTGAATTTTTACTGTGGTGAAACTGTTTAATAAAATGGGTATTATAAATGGATATAAATATGTGAATATTGGTTTTTAATTATTTTATGTATTTGTTTTTTTTACCCCTTGTTTTTACCCTATTTTCATGTTATATATTTAATATTTTTCTGTTTGGTGATCTATGCATAGTGTTTGTATATATTTAAGAGTATAGCAATTTAATTTACAATTTAATACAAGTGTCATAGCCATATCAGAGTGACTACCATTTTATTACTTTTAATCTTAGAGAAATATAACAAATAGCCAAGTATTGGAAATTTTTTTATGGTGAATATGAGTAATTTTCAGGACTGTAGTCACAAGTATCATAATTCATACCGCCAGGAATACAAATGTGATACCTCTATGTATGAGAATCATTTGAATTAAAGATTAATATAATGGGTTATATAACTAAACAATCATAAACAAAATAAAAATTTCTATTCCAATCATGTAGAAAAACCAAAAACTATAGAATAAGATGCGAGAATATGGAGAATTTTCACCATTACTTAATAATGATGGTTAATCTTGATTGCCGACTGATGAGAATTAGAATTGTCATGGAAACCAACTTCTGGGCATGTCTGTGAGGGACTTTGTAGATTCCGTTAACCGGTGTGGAAATACTCACACTAAATGTGGGCAGCATGATTCCAAGGGCTGGAGGCCTGGACTGGAGACAAGGAAGAAAGCTAGCTGTGTTCCAGCATTCATTGCTCTCAACTTCCTGACCAACACGCAATGGGACCAGTTGCCTCCAACTCCTGCGACCATGCCTTCCCTACCATCCTGGATTCTACCCTTAAACTGTGGGCCAAGGTAAACCCTTCCTACCCTCAGTTATTTTTATCACAGCAATGAGAGGGAATTCACGAATACAAATAACCTATGATGAAAAAGAATCTGTACCAGGTACAAGAAAAAAAAATAAAAGAATAGTAACTGTAAAACAGATATTTATCACAATACTTAGAATATTGCTGCTTTTTAATTCTAAAGGAACAAAACAAATTCAATTTTAGTGTGTGTGACTGACCTAGAAGGGCTAAGCATTGTGGGATGTCAAGGAGTAAGAAGCAGCAGACAGCGCATAGCAACTGTCTAGAAGGGCCGGTAACAAAGAAATTGAGAGATGTAAGAATTAAATAAGAAAAAGCAAACCTGTTAGAATTTCAAAGGTGATAGAGAATGGAGGGATGGAGAAATAAATGAAAGGAAGAAAGGGAGGCACAGAAGAAGGGAAGAAGGAAGGAATAAAGAAACAATGGAAGGGAGGAGAGGTAATGTCAGTCAGACCCAAAGTGATTATCAGCTTGAACGAGTCCTATAGAGTTTCGCCTTGTTATTGATTGTGTTTTGAAGATTTTTCTCTCCTTTCTTTGTCTTCTCAGTAGATTTCACAACTACATCCAGCATTCTACATGTGCTACACTGGGAAGTTCTTATCCACCCACTGAGATTCTCTACTGCCAGGAATGAAGTTCCTGCTTATGAAAATCCTTCAAAAGTTGAGGGAGGAAATTAGATGCCAGTGTTACCATGCACTTCCAAGTCATGCTGTTGTTGGCCTGAACTGCTTGGGTTCTTTCCAATAAATTTCTTTTATTTCAAGATTATTTGCACACATAAGTTTTTTTTTAATGAAGAGATTTTCTATTTATTTTACATACCAACCACAGACTCCCCTGTCCTCCCTCCTCCCCCCCCCCAGCCTTTCCCCTCAACCTACCCCC
>CABHPP010000432.1:2649-16382 GCA_902168425.1 Peromyscus attwateri | reverse complement strand
CGACCATGCCTTCCCTACCATCCTGGATTCTACCCTTAAACTGTGGGCCAAGGTAAACCCTTCCTACCCTCAGTTATTTTTATAACAGCAATGAGAGGGAATTCACGAATACAAATAACCTATGATGAAAAAGAATCTGTACCAGGTACAAGAAAAAAAAATAAAAGAATAGTAACTGTAAAACAGGTATTTATCACAATACTTAGAATATTGCTGCTTTTTAATTCTAAAGGAACAAAACAAATTCAATTTTAGTGTGTGTGACTGACCTAGAAGGGCTAAGCATTGTGGGATGTCAAGGAGTAAGAAGCAGCAGACAGCGCATAGCAACTGTCTAGAAGGGCCGGTAACAAAGAAATTGAGAGATGTAAGAATTAAATAAGAAAAAGCAAACCTGTTAGAATTTCAAAGGTGATAGAGAATGGAGGGGTGGAGAAATGAAAGGAAGAAAGGGAGGCACAGAAGAAGGGAAGAAGGAAGGAATAAAGAAACAATGGAAGGGAGGAGAGGTAATGTCAGTCAGACCCAAAGTGATTATCAGCTTGAACGAGTCCTATAGAGTTTCGCCTTGTTATTGATTGTGTTTTGGAGATTTTTCTCTCCTTTCTTTGTCCTCTCAGTAGATTTCACAACTACATCCAGCATTCTACATGTGCTACACTGGGAAGTTCTTATCCACGCACTGAGATTCTCTACTGCCAGGAATGAAGTTCCTGCTTATGAAAATCCTTCAAAAGTTGAGGGAGGAAATTAGATGCCAGTGTTACCATGCACTTCCAAGTCATGCTGTTGTTGGCCTGAACTGCTTGGGTTCTTTCCAATAAATTTCTTTTATTTCAAGATTATTTGCACACATAAGTTTTTTTTTTAATGAAGAGATTTTCTATTTATTTTACATACCAACCACAGACTCCCCTGTCCTCCCTCCTCCCCCCCCCCAGCCTTTCCCCTCAACCTACCCCCTATTCCCACCTCCTCCAAGGCAAGGTCTCCCATGGGGAGTCAGCAGAGCCTGGTACATTCAGTTGAGGCAGGTCTAAGCCCCTTCTTCCTGCACCAAGGCTGTGCAAAATGTCTCACCATAGGCACTAGGCTCCAAAAAGCTGGCTCATGCACTAGGGACAGGTCCCAATCCCACTGCCTGGGGGCTCCCTAAACAGTTCAAGCTAAACAACTGTCTCTCTTATCCAGAGGACCTAGTCCAATTCCATGGGGGCTCCTCAGCTATTGGTCCACAGTTCATGTGTTTCCACTAGTTTGACTAGTTGTCTCTGTACTTTTTCCAATCACAGTCTCGAAATCCCTTGCTCATAGAATCCTTCCTCTCTCTCATCAATTGGACTCCTAGAGCTCCACAAAGGGCAATGGACATAGTTAGTAAGACAAAACGACAGCCTATAGAATGGGAAAAGATCTTCACCAACTTCACATCTGACAGAGGGCTGATTTCCAGAATATATAAAGAACCCAAGAAACTAGACATCAAAATACCTAACAGTCCAATTGAAAAATGGGGTACAGAGCTTAACAGAGAATTCTCAACAGAAGAATCCCAAATGGCTGAAAGTCATTTAAGGAATTCCTCAACATCCTTAGTCATCAGGGAAATGCAAATCAAAACGACTCTGAGATACCATCTTACATCTGTCAGAATGGCTAAGATCAAAAACACTGAAGACAATTTATGTTGGAGAGGATGTGGAGCAAGGGGAACACTCCTACACTGTTGATGGGAATGCAAACTTGTACAGCCACTTTGGAAATAAGTTGTTTTTTTTTTTTTTAATATACTACATTAAACAAATCTGTAAGTTGTCCCCACTATGGTGAAGGACCATGGTGGAGTTGATACCTTACATCTCTTAAGGAAAGTTATTGAATTGATATACAAGTTTTACCCTATTCTGTTTAGTTTTGGAGTCCTGATTTAGGATAAACAACCTCTCTCATTCTCTCCCACATTCAAGTCTTCAGGTCAGAATATGACAATGGGTACTTTTCTCTTAACTATTCCTCCCCCTTTTAAAACCATGGTTCTAGAACATTTGTATACTGATATACCCACCCACCTACAGCATTTCTACCACCCACCATTTGCTGAGTCATTCTCCTTTGTTACTAGATAACTTGAAGTTCTTCTGTCTCACATCCATCATTTTCAGAGTGAGCTATGTTGATTTCTCTGCCAGTACAATTACTCTAATATCCTGAATACTTTCATTTTAGCCAATCAGCCTATACAACATCACTATTTCCTGTATCTTTCAATTTCATTTTCACCCATGGTCAGTGATTGCCATATTAATTTCAGATAAACACCTCAGAAATCTTTTACT
The DNA here is from genome assembly GCA_902168425.1 of Peromyscus attwateri. Lineage (NCBI taxonomy): Eukaryota > Metazoa > Chordata > Mammalia > Rodentia > Cricetidae > Peromyscus > Peromyscus attwateri. The sequence goes on along the minus strand of CABHPP010000432.1, from coordinate 14,046 downwards.
TTTCTAGGAAAAAAGTGCCCTATCTTTTGTGGATTCCAGCTCTTTATGCTCTACTTGTACCAAATCAGTACAGAAGAAAAAAGAAATGCATATCTCCACCTGCTGTGACTGAATGATTATATGCATAAAGACTGAGGCATAAAAACTGGTATTCAAAGGTATTCAGAAATTCTGTCTGGCTAGAATTTACTCTTTCCTCTGAAATGACTAATTCCATTTGTAGCATCTCAGCCTGCTTGTCATTGCCTTTTCTCCACATTTTATTTAAAAAATACAAACACGTAATCAAGAAATAATCAAAACTACATGTATCCATATTAATACTGTGTGTGCCTTCCTATGAAAAAGCAATGTGTTTTTCTGCAGTTACAGTTGATTGTGTAGAAGTAGCACAAACAGAACCAATTAACATTCAGTCATGGATGGAGGAACAGCTCATAGGGCCCTACCCCAGCCTGGTGAGCTAGATGCATTCAAGGGCTTCTGGGGAAAAAGAAGTGATATAGTCACTTGTCTTCAGTGATATAGTTACTGATGAGTACTCCTGCTTCAGTGAATAGCTTCACACCCATACCCACACACGCAGCACCCTTTAAACCTAACAGGCCACAAAGCAAAGTCAAAAAGACATGAAAATGAGATGGAAACTTGTTGAGGGTGGGAAGAGATGAGAATAGAAAGATAAATATGACCAGAATTGTACATGCATAGAATTGTCAAAGAATGGATTAATGCAAAGTAAATTAAAATGAAATTTTAAATGCTATTCTTAATGGTAGCTAACACATTTTGTGCTGATTTTAAAGATAAAATCACACAAATGTTGTTCTTGTTAAACAGACTATAACTTTTATAAACATTGTCATACTTCCTAATAGTTTTTAAATCATATAAAATGATAGCTGGTAAAAGTTTCCAGTCATCTACAATACCACATTAAATGAGCTTATTTGCTTTCCTAAGGAGGCAATTCTTTCCCTCAGCTTAAAAAATAAGATTGGCAATGGTTAGATACTATGGATGTTCTATCTTCATAGTTCATAAATATCATTCCCATTCAAACTGTCCCAAACCTAAAATACAATAGAGGAAAATCAAACAAAAAACCATGGTTCTGTTCTGTTGGGAGCATAGCACAGAGGTCCTTGCACCTACAGGTCTCCAAGGAGACAAGGAATGTTAAGCATACAAGGTTGTCTTTCCAGTGGGAAAGATGCAAAACCTGCTGTTTCATCCAGAAAGCTGAGAATTGGAAGTGATGAACAGCCTGATCATCTGTGTTATCTGTTGGACCAGGCCATATCAAGCTCCAAAAACCAGAACTGGAGGTGGTTTGTAATCTAAATGACCCTGATAGCATAGGCTCCCCCAACCTGCCACAAGCCATACAAGAGGTGGCTAATAGTCCTAATGACCTCTATGCTATCTGTATGACAGAGACCAGGCCAGACCCTTAGGCCCTTAAGCTAGTATAGGTAGCCTGTCTGTAGAACCCATCTTCTTGAAGGAAACAGCATGTACCCTGAGTTGAGTTTCAATGTAATTATGCTTCTTTGTGCACTGGAAATTGTATTACACCAGGAAACTTTTTTTTCAAACTGCACTGGGCTCAAATACATTGGGAATAAACTGCCTGTTATTAGACTCCCTGAAGTCTGATCCAGGTTGAGGAAGTGAATCTACACCATGTTTTCATTCTTACCTTTTTGTATGGTTTGTTTCCCTGTGTGACACCTGCAGGGACCACCACCTCAACTGGTACCACAACTTTGGGCACATGACCCTTAGATGTGGAGGCCCACATAGGTTTCCTAGTGAGATCTGAGCTTGCTTTACCCAGGAGGGCTACATTAGAGGATTGCTTGACCACATGTGTGGTTACCAAGTAATTGGAAAGGGTCTGCACTTGGCTGGGCTAGGGGGAGGTCTTTTGCTCCACCCCTTGGCATTTCTATAAAAGGCCCTTTAAAAGAGACAGAAGGGGCCAGTGGATAATGATTCAGGCCCTCCCAAGGTTATCCTGTGTTTCTGTTTCTTTCCCCTCTGTCCTATCTAAATATTTCTCACTTCACCCTCCTCAAGAGTACCCTGGGGAAAAAGTGAAAGGGGGTCCCCCATAGAGAAGTTGGTAAGTGCCCCACACTCGGAGAAGGTAAGAAAGTTTTCTTTAAATAGAAATTAGGTGTTAGAGAACTTGGTCCTCTCACTGAAAAGGGGTCACAACCTTAAAATGAGAGTGTGGAGCTAAATGTGGGTTCTTCTCAGTTCTCTGAGGCAAAGCGTTTTGTACAATTATTGAAATATTTGTTAAGATCCAAAAAAACAAAGTATTCAGAGCTACACTTCTGCAGTTTTATATATATAGGAACTAAAGTAAAGAGAACCCATGAAAGGGGGGGCATTAAAGTCCCTGTCAATTATTAAGACAAAAAAATGGAGAGAGAGGAAATTTTCTGCTGGACACATCTTGCCAGGGCAGGCGGAATGGACTCTGGAACCTTTCTCTTCCAGGCCAGCCATGCATGTTCAGGACTTGCCCTCCTGCATGATCTGACCGGAACTCAGAGCTCTCTGGCTGCAGCCTGTCAGGCCCCCTCTGCCCAGGGCTTGCCAGTGCAAAGCTGCACACCTGCATTCCAAGAAAAGACAGGGGAGGAGGGGCGGCGGTGTGTGTGTGTGTGTGTGTGTGTGTGTGTGTGTGTGTGTGTGTCTGTCTGTCTGTCTGTCTCCCTGCTACTGCAACGTGAGCTGGCTCAGCTAGCCCAGAACTTAGAACTCTCTTGTTTGTTTGTTTGTTTGCTTGATTTTTGTTTAAATGTTTTTTGTTTTTCCCTAGTAGCAGTAATAACTCAAAATAATCAGTGGCCTCTTCCTGGGAGGAAAAAAAAATCAATACAAGTCCATTTTCTAGTACAGAAACAATCACAACCAGGGCATAAAGCACTAAGCCAATGCTGTGCAAACTTCCAGAGGTATTAGTTCTCTTCTTCTGGTCATCCAATTAATGCTGAAACGAATGCTTAATTTTCATAGTAAATAAACTAAAAGAGCAAAATTCATAATTTTGAATACTGTATCAGTGTGTATGCTCTTATTGGTTTATCACCACTGAGCATTTGGCCCTGCTATTTTGTTTTTAATTAAGAAATTTTTTACTCATTTTACATATCAATCACAGATCCCCCTCTTCCCTCCTCCCACACCTCGGGCACACCCCCTAACCCATCCCCCCCTTCCCTCCTACAAGAAAGTAAGGCCTCCCATGGGGAGTCAGCAGAGCCTGGTTGGCTCTGCTCTTTAAGTTGCTTTCTGGAAACTGTTAAAATCTATAAAAATGTAACTTAAACAGAGTATGTTATTAGCTTATTGAATATTGTGGCTGCGAAGGCTCATAGAAATAATCTCTTATTTATAAAGAGCCTACAAAAATTATTTTTTCACTAAATAAAATGCAGGCTAGTTATTTGTCCCACACTGTTAACAATTGGTAGGTCACATTAACATGTTACTCTGGAGCTGTTAAAAAAAAATCCTCTTTTTAAGATTTTATAAAAATACTCCATGGGTATTGTGTAAAGTCACATCCTAAAGTCCAACAGCGATGGCTTTTAGTGCTTCTATAGATGGTTCTTGAAGAGGACAAAGAGCATGTCTCCACACAAAGAGCATGTCTACACACAAAGAGCATGTCTACACACAAAGAAAGAGCATGTCTACACACAAAGAGCATGTCTACACACAAAGAGCATGTCTACACAAAGAGCATGTCTACACACAAAGAGCATGTCTACACACAAAGAGCATGTCTACACACAAATTCCACAGGCTCCACAACAGGGATTGTACCCACTCTGGGCTATACAGCTCAAAAGTCTAAACTCGCTGTAATCCATCAGCTTTTATTAGATGTTTCTCAGCCACTGACTATTTCAACTGACTGCTGTTTATCTAAATTTGGATGATAGTATATTGCATGGACTAAGAAGAATCAGAGTCTTATAGTCTTCATGGATAGATTTGCAACCCCAGTTTGCACATCTTCGTCCAAAATGGGTACCCTTAAAGAAGACTGAGGTCCACATTAACTGACTTCATACATACATTAGCACATGAAGGAGAGAGATGCACTAAGAATGGAAAGTTGTGGGGGCCCACAGAGGCTCCCTAGTAAGGCCTTACTCAAGGTCAGAAAATCTGAGCTTGCTTTGCTCAGCAGAGCTGCATAATGGGATGATTTGGCCAAGGGCATGGTTACCAGGAGTTTTGAAGGGTTTACACTTGTTGATACTTTATACCTCAACCTTGAAAGGCGAGGGGGGGTGGGGAGGGGGGGTTGTCTTTTACTCCTCCACTTGCTGATGTTTAAAAAGCCCATCATGATTAAACTCAGGATGACTGGATATTGACCCAGGGCCCTCCTGAAGTTATTCTGTGTCTCTGTGTCGTCTCCGTGTGTATTTCTATCTAATAATTCCTCATTCCTCTCCTCCCTCCAAGAGCCCTTCGACAGATCAGAGCTGGCCTTCTACAGAAAGTGACCTAACTTCAGAGAAAAAGAATATCGCATAAGGAGTGTGAATGTAGAAAGGAAATAGTGGAAAGAAATATTTGGAATGAGGTACTTGAGAATGGGGTCTAGTTAACAGAAAGTTGGAATGGATGAGACATAAATAGTTTGGAGATAGAAATGGATTAACCAAAAATACAGTCATTAAGAGATTATTTGGAAGTTTTCACCTAAAATTATTTTTGGTACACTTGAGAATCTGTTACATCAAACTACTTTAAAAAATGTAGTGAAAACTAAAGCTGTCCAACAAGTCCTTCCTCCATGGAACTGTTGTGTGTTGATATTGCTCACAATTTTCTTTCATTTACATTATCAGCTAAATAGACCTTCATGCTTACATGGAAAAAATCCAACTCCTTCAGGATTCTATGATTACTTCTTTGGTACTTTTAAATATTCTGTGCCCTAGTAAAAAGTTCTTCTTAAGCTCATAACTAAAATTGTCCTAAAATTTAAAGATCCTAAAACTTAAAAGCTTTAAGTTTAAATCTTTAAATGTTAATGACCATTGTTGATTAGATTGATTTTGCATTTTTAGTTTTATGCTTTCCCTTGGTCCGATAAGGAAAACAGTTAAAAGAGGCCCACAAGAGCCTGCCCTTTATTAAAGGCATTGTTTATACAGCATACAGACAAATTTTATACGGTATTCCAAACTTCTAGTGCATAGTTAGTAGTGAATGGACATCAGCTTGATGTCTAAAGATACGGCCATCTATGTCTAGGACATTCTCTGCTGTCAGGTGTGTAAAGACCTGTGCTCAAAGCACACTGTAGGCATGCACAATGCCTCTCACCAACTTGTCAGCTACAGAACACAGCCCCAGGCATGGCATAGGGCCCTGGAAACTCCAGCAAAATACCATTGTATCTTTTCTGAAACTTAACTTTGTTGCCAAACATCTCCTTATACATTTCCTTTCTAAGACTCATTACAACTAAAAAAAATGATAATGGTCCTGCTTTTGCTAGCAAGTGATTTGAGAAAATTTAGTGTGCTATCCACAGGGTCAAGCTGTTATGAAATGACACTATCAAATACTTAATTGGCAAATGATAAATAAATAAATAAATGGGGATGTTTATACCCACCTAAATTGTTATATACTATTATACTATTTAGCCATTTTAACTTTAATTTTTTTTTCTAAAAAAAAAATTCGTTTTAGAAGATAATGGTTTTTCTGCTGCCAAAAAGCATTTGCCCTAAAGGAGACACAACCTAAAGTAAATGCTAAATTCAAAAAGAAGAGTCCAATGGTCTAACATTGAGGTGACATTATATTGTGCCTTTTCAGAAAAAGAACAAAGTCCCAGGTGACCCCTGATCTGATGCTTCTAACCAAGACATCCAGAGACCACTGGAGAAATGAAGCATCTAAAACATTTGGCCAGGACATTCAGAGACCACCAGATGATGAAACATCTGAAGGCAGATGACAAATCCATCAGGAGGAGATGTCCTAAGAGGGAGACTAAGCCGATAACTTGGGGAGACACCAGGACTTTAACTCATCAAGTTGAGACTTTTGGGAAACAAGGACTAACTCCACAACGATAGTTATATTTAATGACTATATTGTATATTAATTCTTGGCAATGAAGAACTCAAATGCCTACTGTCAGAGAGGAATAAAACACCCCTGTGATAGGAGACACATGATATTGTTTTGCCATGCAAAGGGTTGTTTATGAAGGTCTATGTGGAATAGGCCATTTTATACCCATTTTGCTCATAGCAAAAATATTAGCAGAAATTGATCAAGAGATGGATGAATTGAGGATGGCTTTCATCTTTCCTTTGTCCTCTGTTAGCCATTTTTATAATTCTCTGATGCTTGCATGTAGTAATTAAACTAGCTATAGAGGCAATGCATTCAACCATGGCCTTTATTACAGACACTATTTTTTTCTTTAAAAAATTAGAAGCAAAGAGATATTGGGAGCTCATCACAAAGGCCCTTGCACCCACAGATTTCCAGAGTACCAGGAATGTTAAGTGTACAGGATTATCTTTCCAATGAGAAAGGTGAAAAACCTGCTCTTCCATCCAAAAAGCTGAGAATTGGAAGTGATTAACAGCTTGGTGATCTGTGTTATCTCTTGGGCCAGGCTATATAAAGCTCTTAAAACTAAGACTGTAGGTGGCTAGTAATCTAAATGACCCTGATAGGCAGAGGTTCCCCAATCTCCCACAACCAGGACCAAAGGTGGCTAATAGCCTAAATGACTTCTGTGCTGTCTGTATGACAGAGACCAGGCCAGACCCTTAGACCCCTAAACCAAGCCAAGGAACCCAACCTCTAGAACCCATCTTTTTGGAAAAAAATGATGTGTACCCTGTAGTGGGTTGCCATTCCAGTTTTAGTCTGGAAGTTCCAACCCCCATTGAGGCTTCCGTAACTATCACGCCTACAAGGCAGGGCGAAGGGAGGCCCTGAAGACCAGAGATGGGGACGCGCGCGCTCTCTTCGTTCCTGGACCTGGACGCGAGAGGTAGACCCAGGAGGGTTCTCCAGAGAACACCGCCGGACTGCGCTGCGTCTTTCCCAGAACCCGCCACCTATCTATCCCTTCATTTGTAAGTTACCCACTAAATAAATCTTCTTTTAACTACGTGGAGTGGCCTTAGTAATTACATCAATAGTACCCTGAGTTGAGTTTCAATGTAATTACACTTCCTTGTGCCACTGTGGAATATTTGTTTAACTAGGCAAGGATGTGTTACATTTGTTTGTGTTGCAGAATATTTCTTTAACTATGTAAACGTGTGTTGCTTTTGTTTATGTTGCATTTGTTTAACCATGTAATGATGTTACGTTTGTTTATGTTGTGGAATATTACTTTAAGGATGTAAAGATGTGTTGCTTCGCTGGCCTAAGGCATTTGATTGGCTTAATAAAAAGCTGAACAGCCAATAGCGAGGTAGTAGATGGATAGGCAGGGCTGGCAGACAGAGATAATAAGTAAGAGGAATCTAGGCTGGAGGAGAGAACAAGGGAGAAAGAAAGGGAGATGCCTGGGGCCTGCCAGCCAGGCAGCTATCAGCCAGCCAGACACAAAGGAAATAGTTACAGTAGACATAGAGAATGAAAGAAAGGTAAAAGGCCCCAAGGCAAAATGTAGATAAAGAGAAACAGATTAAACTAAGTTATAAGAGCTAGCAAGAAATGAGCCTAAGCTAAGGCTGAGCAGTCATAATTAATAAGTCTCTGTGTCATGATTTGGGAGCTGGTTGGTGGCCCAAAAAAAAGCCTGCTACATTGTGCAGTGGAGATTGTATTACACCAGGAAACTTTTCCCTCCCAAATTGTACTGAGCTTAAATACATTGGGAATAAACCGCCTATTATTAGACTCGCTAAAGTCTGATCCAGGTTTGAGGAAGTCAGTCTACACTGTGTTTTCATTTATTTCTTTTCTGGGATTGCTTCCCTGTATGACAGCTGCAGGGACCCGCCTCACTGTTCGCTTCAAAGGCTACCCCCCCCAGGTTACCTTGGACCCTACATCCTTTTCTGCCCCCGCCCCCAACAAATTCCTCCTATCCATTGCTTTCCCCAGCATTCTAGAGTTTCCTCAGCACCATCTTCCCTTGATTCAACATTTACGTTGCCTTCTGTCCTGCTTGTTCCCTTTTAACTTTTGTCTGTCATTTTCTCTGTCCCCATTTCTTCTTAAACCTCCTCGTTCGGCCTTCTATTCCTATCAAATGTACTTACATTGCTTTTGCCCAAATCTCAACCAAGTGTCACTGCTGTTAAATGCAGTGAACTATGTGTTAATACTGTCCGGATTGGCTCTCAGCAGCATTGGGCATCTGTGGCCACTCTCTGATCTCTTGAATAATTTGTTCTCTACTTTTAGGACTTCATCCTCCTTTGCCTTTTCTTTTCTTTTCTACTTCACAGTCAGCCTCAGAGTTCTTTGCAGAATTCAGCTTTTCTACATAGCCTCTAGTACTAGAATTCTAAGAGCTGATTTTTTCTTATGTAAGCACTTGCTCCTTTCAAGTGATCTCTATTTGTGTGTTTTTAGAAGCATTGTTCATGTCACCATCTACGTTTAGATCTGACCCCTCTGAGTTCTGGACTCATCTGTCTGAAGTCTTATTATTGTGCACAGTTTCAGTTAGAGAAATATTAACTTCTTTAATACTCAGCTTTCACATTTCAATGACTTAATATGATAAGTGTTTTTTTCAATATATAAAATGTTTTGGGAGATTTCTCCAGATTTGCTTCCACCAGGCAGGAGTCTAAGCCTCCTTTTTTATGATTCCACCCTTTTTTTGGCCGGAGGGCATTCCTCAGTTGCTTAGTGGGGATAAAGAATGAATAGAACATATGCATACTTGAATCTCCCTGTGGGGAACAGATGAAGTCCTGAGTGAATATGCATTGTTAACATAGGCATGGCCATGTCAAGGAGACCAATGCCTCAGACTCAGGGGAGTGACAAGGCCTTCCCTGGACAAGGCTCAGGAATGGCCAGGTCTTCCTTTGGTCTGAGTACAGATATTACCAAACAGTTGACCTTTAGCTAAAACCAGTGAAAACAGAAAGTACTGACCATAGCTTCCTCATCCTGGATGACAACAGCCTGAGACTGCTCCCACACGACTCCATACCAGGATTAGCTAATTCTCTTCCTTGTTTATGCGGTATATGATACACATGCTGAGTTTCTGGGATGTTGCTGGTACACCTCCTCCTGAGTGCATGGCTAGCCTAATTCCAGCTTCATGTTACTTGTGTCGATAATTTCTTCAATCCCCATTCCCCCAGTAGAGTCCAAAGCCATGCAGGTTGTAGATTCTCCTTGTTCCTAATGGCATAAAATACTCTCCTCATTATCTCTATTTCAGAAAACCAGTCAATCACCCCATGTGAGTCAAGCTAAGAAATACTGTTACCAGCTATGATATTAAGGGTAATATCAACCTATGATGGACAGCTATCTGTCTTTATCACATACTACTTTCACACCATCAAATAAGTACAAACCCTTTCTTTTCCTATAGAAAATACAACCATCGTTTTTTGAAAATGATGATGAAAATTTTCATGCAGCTTGTACATCAAGTGAAGAGTCTGGAACCTCTGGGTGATAGATGATTCACTCCTGTGCTGGTGCAGGTGGTTATTTGTGTTCCGGAAATTTATGATTCCCAAATAAAAGTTGCCCTCCACCTTCATCTCCCACCTATGACAACATTCAATAGGTAGTGATGGGTCAAGCTGGGCGGGAGGTGGGGGGGGCAACAAAACCCATGCTCTGGTTTGATTTTCTACTGCTGTGGTAAACACCATGACTAAAAGCAACTTGTGGAGGGAGGGTTTTGTTTCATCTTACACTTCTAGGTCACAATCTATCATTGAGCAGAACCACAGAGAAAAAGATAATTGCTTACTGGCTTGCTCTCTGGTTCTTGTTCAGCTAGTTTTCTTGCACAACTCAGGACCATCTGCCCAAGGATAGGGCTATTCACAGTGGTCTGGACCCTTGCACATCAATCATTAGTCAAAGTAATCCTCACAGGCAATCCTACAGTCTGATGAGACAGTGCTTCAAGTGATGTCCCAGGTGACTTTAGGTTGTTTGAAGTTGACAACAAAAATTAACCGGTATACCTCACATTCTGGAAAGGCATGTATAGCAGCCACAGCAGTCACTGGGCTGTAGCAATGATGAAAAGGAAACAAAGAGCTCTTCCTGGGGAGACAAAAGGAAGTGCCAATTCACCCAGAACAGAGAGGGCCGGAGAAAGGATTCCATCCCAGTCCTGGTTGATAAAGCAATGGATTTCTTCGGGTCACTTACAGGAGCATGGATGAAGGAAAGGCAGCTGCATCACTGAAAAGTTCCAACCCCCATCAAACACTTCACTCAGGAGTAATCTAATCCATCCCAAGATGCCCTGCAGTGGGTACCTGCAGGATAAGGAAGGAGTGGTAACTGGAGTCTCAGATGGGGTTGATGACTAGCTCTCCAGAAAGGGAATGTTCATAGTGTAAGGACCATTACACTAGGCTTGGGCACAATGAATATTTAACATGTTTTAAAAGATGGGAAACTTTGTTTGTTCTAATATTAAACATATTAAATTTATTAAACATATTAAATAACTATAAATATAAAAGCTAACTCAGCCTGGACTAAGGATAGTTTAAATATAATTATTACTTTATATGTACCAGTTCATCTTCATGTTTGCCCTGTAAGAAAGCATATGCTTCTATGAATTTTCCTTTGAAACTGTTTGTAAACCTTATAGATTTCATGGTCCATCTACTTGAGATAGGGGACTAGGACAGAAAGAAAGAGAACTGAGAGGAAGAGAGAAGAAAGTGAAAGCCAGAGAAAGGAGGGAAGAACAAAAGGATGAATGACAGATGATACAAAAGGCTATAGAAACATGAATGCTTGTCTAAAACCTACTGCCCTGCCTTATGAACTGACTCAAAATGAATGCGCTAGAGTCTCCAAAGATCAGACATACTCTATCACTTTAATCTTTGATCAGAACCCTGGTACAGGACAGAAATCAGGCATGTGTGTCCGGCCCGTGGAAATGAGACAAAAATTTATGTTGGCTTAAGCTGTCCATTTTACCATAGAATTTTACACAGAATATGAACTTATTTTAAATGCATATTATATGATTCTGCTACCAGAAGCCCAGGCCAGTTACTGGATTCTTAAACGTGAAGATGGGGTAACAGATTAGATCCAGCCATTTACCCAAAAATCAGAGAAAACAATAGTTAATAAAGAGGAAAAGAAGAAGAAGAAGAAGAAGAAGAAGAAGAAGAAGAAGAAGAAGAA
>CABHPP010000431.1:5301-39596 GCA_902168425.1 Peromyscus attwateri | reverse complement strand
GAGAGAGAGAGAGAGAGAGAGAGAGAGAGAGAGAGAGAGATGCTAAGATTAATGTCCCTAACTGGAAACTGGAAGCCGGCCCATGACGTTGGTTTGAACTTGGTAACCCTGTTCTCAGCCAGGAGCTGAAGTTGAGCCCAGCCATACTGTGCCCTTAGAGACTTGTCCTCTCTCTAACTTTCCTGTCTCCTTGATGAGACTGCCCTACCTCCCTTTCCCTCTTCCCCATCCTCCTTTCTTTCCTGACAGTGTTCTCCCCTCTAGCCCCGCAGAACCACACACATACACGCACACTCACACACACTTATGTCCAGCTCTTAGCGCCCTGCACAGATCAAACACAACTAAGTCACTGAGTTGCACCACTTATCACATTGCTGCTATGTCCAAAATACCACGGTAGATATTTCAGGGGCTCTAAGCTCCTGACAGTCTTGCCTTGTCTACCAATTCCCACTTCTTTGCATGATCTGTTTTGTCCCACCAGCTTCCTCTTAATCTTGGGAAGTTTTATCTTCCTTCCCCAAAGCTCTACCCAAACTCAGAAGTCTGACTGCCCTTCCTCCTCAGCATTACCCATTCCTCCTCCCTCCTCCAGTCTCTTCTGGATCCGCTTCCTTTGACTTCAGTGATGTTCCCTTAGCTCTCTCCCCTCCTCCCTGCAAAGCCAGTGCTCTGTCTACAGCACTCACTCCAGCTGTCTCTTAACCAGAGGAATTCCCCCAGACTCTATGCAGCTCCCTTTTCCTGCTCCGTTTAATTAGCCTGCCTCTCCTGTGCCTTCTGCTCCATGCCACAGATAAGCATTTCTTTTTTTTTTAAGGGTCATTTAATTTTATTTTATGTGCATTGGTGTGAGGGTGTCAGATCCCCTGGAACTAGAGTTACAGGTCATTGTGAGCTGCCATGTGGGTACTGGGAATTGAACCCATGTCCTCTGGAAGAGCAGTCAGTGCTCTTAACCACTGAGTCATCTCTCCAGCCCCAGATAAGCATCTCTAAGTGCATTCTTCTTAGTCACTTCAACTGCTTCAAGACACCTTGAAAATCAAGTCTCAACGTTTCTATCTGTACTCAGCCCTTTATTTAACCTGGTTGTACCCTACCTCCCTAGACCTCCAGGTCTGACTTCCAAGAACATGGAGCCATATTCCTGATTTTGTTTCCTTATTAATACTCCTTCTTTCTCAAGCAACATAACCCTGGAAAGAATATAAACTCTGAAACAATGCCCTGGATTTTCACATATTTCATAGCTGCATGATGGCAAGCTAGTTGTACCTGCTTGGCATTTCAGTTTTCCCATCTGTAAATTAATATAATTATGGTAACTACCTCATAGGATTTGGGGGGAGATTGAATGACTTAAATAATGGAAAACCAAGTAGAACAATGTCTACAATGTAAGTGTAGACTAAATGTTAGCTAGCAATTTTCATCAATAACACCATTTATTATAATCCTACCTACCAACAGCACCAATTCCCAACTCTTTATAAAGACATGCCATCCTACATTAATTTGTTGTTGGGGGCGGGGGTATTGAAGCAAGGTGTCATACTGTACCCAGGCTGGCCTGAAACTTACTGTGTAACCCACACTAACCCAAAGCTCATGGTAATCCTCCTGAGTATTCAGATTCCTGAGTCCCGGGATTTGGGACTACAGGCATGAGGCACCACTCCCAACTCCTACACGAATCTTGACAGAGTGTTGCATGCTGCTCCATTTTGAGACTTGCATGTTCATTTCCTTTTTCAACAAGTATTTGATTGGTTCCTACATGTTTCCAGTATTGTACCCAACACCAAGTTTACATGAATGAATGAGACAAGAGCCTGTTCCAAAGAGCTTATAGTTTGGTATGCAAAAGAGATGTTATTAATCTACAATCACAATTTTAGGAACTCTATAGAGAACTCACTTGTTTTGATATTTGGTGTCTTAAAGAAAACCTTCAAGTGACAGATAGAAGGGGTATTCCAGACTATGAGGATAGTACAAGCATCATATAGCACCGTGAGGTAAGGTAGAGGAATGCCAACTGTCATCATGTACCTGTTTCCAGATGTTATATCCTATTGTACGGTTTCTCAACTAAATTGCTGAGTCCCTGAAAACAGAGAAAACCTCTGATACAGGCAGGTCTTATGTGCTGCGTGTCTGTGCTTCTTGGCCTTCCCTTCTGTTTCCTTAGACGCCATGAGGGCTGAACATATGAGAGGTCTAATAAACATGTGTTAAAGTGAGCTACATTACCGTTGGACCACCTCTTACAGGTCCACAGTAAAGGTAGAAGTTTCTTCAAGGAGGTAAGTCTTCCACCAAAAAACTAGTGTGACCAACAGTAGATCCAGAAGAGCAGGACTGGGGAGTGGTAATCACAGGGAGTACAGCCTCAGTGAGGTCATAAGGGGATGCAGGTGTGTGACACACGGAAGGGTGTTCGAGGCTAAAGTCCTTTATTAGGGCACAAAAGAAATTAGCTTGGATAAATTAAGACAAAACCCCTCTAAAGGCATCCAAAAATGCCAGGAAACTTGACAATGTAATCCTTCTCTAACATCTTCTAAGGACCACCTACACAGCTTTTGTCTCTGCAAATTGAAAAATCTTTTTCCTCCCACCTCTAAACATCTGTGGTTTATAGTTGTTTCCACAATAATAAGTTAGTGTGCATAGAATACTATTCATAATTGACCTAAAAGCAAAAGAAAAAAATCTAAGAATTTTATAATTCTCGTTTTACTTTGTCACATCCTAAAGTGTTCTTTTTTAAAGCTTTCACAGGAACCAAACTGTGAAATATAGAAGATATTTGATAAATACCTGTTGGAGGAGCACACGAATGAAAACTTGTCTCACCAAAGCACATGAAGGAGCAGGCACTTTATAGAAGAGAAACTTACTAGCACTCTGTTTTGGGGTCCCAGGAACGTCACAGAGGAAGAAAATATTCTCCTCCTATATGGCCTTTCATACCCACACTGTATAAAGATAGAATCTGTGGGTTTCACTAGATCCCTGCTGATCTCAAATTATGCATTAGTAGTACTCAGTGTCAAAGACAGTCATCAGGTCCCAAACAAGCTGCAAATACATCTAAATGTATGTTCCAACACTTCCCCCCTAAGCAATGAAAGTCACAACCTTCAGCAATGAAAATCACAACCTTCTACTTGATTGCTGATTTCAAAATTAAATTTTTGAGGATGGGGAGATACCTCAGTTGGCAAAGTATTTGCTTTGCAAGTGTGGGGACCCAAGTTCAATGATGAGAACTCCCATTAAAAAAAAACAACAACAACAACAACTAGGTGTGATGACATACACTTGTAATCCCAGTGCCAGGGAGACAGAGACAGCATATCCCTAGTGTTAACTAGCCTTCCCTGGAGGCCTTCTTGGCAAATTTGGAGCCAGTGAGAGACTTCTGTGTCAAAAAAAAAAAAAATGTTGGTCAGTACCCAAAAAATGGAATCTGAGGCTGCTCTCTGACTTCCACACACATGCACACACGTGCACACACACACCTGTAAATACACAAACATACACACAACAAAATACAAAAACCAAAGATAAAAATTCAAACGCCCACCTACATCCTCAATAAAAGAACCTGTGTCTTGCTAGAATGAGGGGCCTGTCAACTAATTCAGATGTCTAAATGAGTTAGTGAATGATGGAGAAACCTAAATGTTGTGATTATACGTTGTATGGTGGATTATGAGCCAACAAAGTGATTCAGAAGCTTATCATGACTAGATAAGAGACTGATGTGAACTGTAAGTAATTCTGAATGACACCATTACCCTGGTTCCCTTGTCAACCAGCATCCCCAAGATAACTGAGATGGTGACAAAGAGGTGACCGTAATCACGATGTGGAGATAAAGGAACCCAAAGTTAAGCAAAAAAAAAATCCTCCACCACCGTGGTGTCTCCTACGCATGAAGAACACAAATACAATTTGCATAATGATACACAGACAAAACTATGGTTCCTATGACATTAGTACTGAATCACTCAGGCCAAAAAACACTCTTCCCGAGTCTCTGCCGAGAAACTGAGGACTTCTTGATCCCACCCAGCAAACCTCTCTGCAGGGTCATCAAACTGAGAGTCACAAGCAAAAACATGAAAACCTACTTTGTGAATTTTTTCCCCCTGAGGCCTAAATGTCTTTTCCCCCCACCTCCCAGTTTCAGGGACTGATCACCACTCACCAAGTCTCCTGCCAAAATATGGGTGTATTGAGTTTTTGTTGTTTGGGTTGGTTAACTGGTTGTTTGGGTGGGTGGATGGGTGGTGGCAGGTGGTGCAATAACCACATCACTGACCAAAAGAGTCCAAAGAAAGCCTCACATGACTTAGAAAGCCAGAGGCCCCTCCAGTAAGCCACAAAAGCACCCAGGTGCCATCTGTCCCCAAGTTTGAGTAAACCCTCAGCAGAAAAGTTGCAACCTCTGTGAATGAACTTCTTAAAGAAAAAGGCGAACTATAATTTAACTGAGAGGAAAGGAGAAAAGGGTTTTTCCCAGGAAACTGCCTACTGTGCAATAATAGTCCTTTACAGGAGCCCCCAGCCTTCGAATCTCTAGACAAGTGAACCCCGAGTCTCCACCGCCATCGTGCTAGTGAACCAAAGAACTGCAGCTTTAGATGATAAACTACACGTGAAATTTTCTTCTGGGATGTTGGTGGCATAATTTTTTTTTTCACTTTGTAAAGACCAGCACACTTCATACAAGAAATACTTGAAGGAAGATCTCCACACATGACAAACGTCAAGTGGTGATCACAGGGAATTTCTTTACTGGTGAACATAGAGAAAAAGAAAAAGTCATTGAAAAGAGAGTCCATATCTAAGGAAGGGAGGCAGTAAGATCCCTTCCCCCATAGCAAAACTTCGCATGTGAGCTCTTCACAGTTACAATCACAGATTCATTTCTTCTGATCTGTCTGTGGTGATGACTCACTTTGCTTCTGGGAATTGATAAATCGATATTAATTTTAACAGTCCTTGCTATTAAACCTTTGCTAGATTAGGTTATCTTTAAAAGGGGGAAAGAGAGCTAAAAAGATAGTGTATTAATTAAGGGCGTGGTAATGAACCAAGTTCTTAGCAAATTTTGTATTTTGGAAATAGCTATCAAATTGACTTCAAGTGACAAGAGACTGGCCAGTTTTTAAGAGTCAGAGACGCTGGCAACAGAGAATTAAAGCTGTGTGGATGCAGAGGTCTGCTGATTACATCTCATTCTTCACTGGTCAGCTTTTTGAGTCTTACTTTCTGAAGCCCAGACTCAGAGCAATGCTTAACTGTGAGAGGTCAATGATTTCTTTCTTGTGCATCTACCACAGAGGAAATTGTTTGCCAAAGACTGAGCCAAGATAAAGTTTTTAATTACTTTGCTTTGTAGATATGACTTTTTATCCAATGTCAATCATTTATAGTGCCTCTCTAAGAAAAAGAAGGGCCAAGCAGAACTCATCATCATTGGAGAAATCATTCTGGTCCGAACTGGCCACTTTGACATAGTTTATCAGCTAAGATTTGGAGAGAAGTGAAAAGAAAGGCTCTCATGGAGAAGCAAGCATATTTTCTGATTTTAGTCTCCATACTATGGGGTCAGTTTGCTGAAAAAAAAAAAAAAAGACAAATACTGGCTAGAAAATATATATACACTCCTACCATGGAACACAGATGATTTTGCTCTCACCTGCAGCTACAAGCTAGACTCACACTCTGAAGTCCAGCAAAATCCTGTCTTCTGATCTCACTAGCAACATTATCCAATATTCATACAAAAATCTCTAGCAGAGGAAGTGTCTAAGGTACAGTTTCCTAACTCTTCCCATATCTTACTTCTTTAATTGAGCCTTAAAGATCTTTCTGCAACATCACCCAAAACATGAGAATTGGGTTAGACTTAACCATCAAGTAAGTATGCTAATCTATGCTGTGAGCCAATGAATCAAGCTGATTAAATTAATGAAAATAAAGACCTACCCCCATACACACACACACACACACACACACATCACACACACACACACCACACACACACACACACACACCACACACACACACACATCACACACACACACATCACACACACACATACCACACACACACATCATACCACACACACACCACACACACACATACACACACACATACACACACATACACATACACACACATACACACACACATACACACACACATGCACACACATACACATACACACATACACACACACATCACACCACACACACACCACACAGACACACACACACATGCACACACATATACACGCACGTGCACACACACATACATACACACACACTCACATACACACGCGTGCACGCACGCGCACACACACACACTTTAATGTAGATATCATAGCAGTTTCTTACACTTCTAGGAAGATCAAAGACAATTGCTTTAAAAAAAAAAGTCTTATGTAGCCCAAATTAGCTTCATATTTGTTATGTAGCCAAGGATAACCTTGATCATTCTGACCCTCCTGCCTCCATTAGATTACAGGAATGTGCTACCACACCTGGTTTATGCTGTGCTGGGATCAAACCCAGGGTTTCATGTATGCCAGCCAAGCACTCTGCCAACTCTGCTACTATGTCCCTAGCGTGGACAATAACACTTGGCCAGGGAATTTCCTTGTGTATAATTTCTTTGTGGGAGGGGTAAACACGAAGGGAGAAACAGCACACAGAGGCTTTGCACCATTTTGCATGGGTCATGCATTTTTACATGTAGTAATTATCTTCCTTTTCTTTTTTCTTCCTTCTCTGAAGCTTCCTCACTGGAAGAGGCATTTCAAAAATGTATTCTCTACCTCCACTGTGTCCTACTTCATTAATGGCCACTTGGCATCAAATCCTAAGAGTTGGTAGGAGAATGAATTGGTGTCTAAGAAGTAAACATATCTTAAGGCAAATAAAACCAATGGTCTGCATGCGTGAACGTTCCGACTTCTCTTTGAGCTATCCTGCTAATAAAGTTTCTAAGGGAAGAACATGCAAGGCTTTGAGGCCAACCAAAAGAGTTTCCAAAGACAGTAAATGAGTTGGTGACAGACGGCTGTCCACGGAGGGCATCAGAAAAGCATTTTGTGTCCGATTATCAATGCTGAATAGCTTTCAATCAGGGTAAGGCTTTTATTATCTCAGAAATTAGAATGTCTTAACTGTTCCTTTAAAGGAAACTTGAGACCCCTTAAGCATGAAGGTCAGAAACTTTTTCAAAATCAGTGTTAAAGATTCTTTAGCTCTAAATGTGTGCTGCCAGACACTAGGGCATAACTTCCCACCAGGTCATGTTGTTCGCTCCAGCAGCACTTTTTATAAAGATTTACAATTCATGGTCACTGACACATCAAGCTACAAAAGTAGATGGATAACATCTATGGGCACCTCTATGGGTAACTATTGTGTTTCCTCAGATGTGAAAATGATACTCTTTGGAGAGAGCATTCATGGTATTTAAGAATAACACCTACCAATAATGCATCTGCACTGTCCAAATGAATGAGAAGAAAATTGAAGACATTGGCTTCATAATGCATCTTTCCCAGAGAAATGTCATTATCTAAGTATATCCCTATTCCAGCAGCTAATATAGCTATCTCTTTCTGTAAGGGACAATGATTTCCAGAGATAATGTAACCCTGAATTTATCTGAGTCTGTAAAAACTACAAATCTTATCGTGCTAGCTGGAAGAGCATTATGGTCAAGAGCCCTGGCTCTCCAGTTAGACTAAGGTGGTTTGAAATCTGCAGCCAATAGCTGGGACCTGCATCCTCTGGGGAAATTATTGAACATTCTCTTCAGTAGATGGCTTCCATCAGATGGTCTCCTCATCTGGAAGGGAGTCTATGACAATAAGCAACTCCCAGTTGTGAGAATCGAACGTTCCTCAGTGGGAGAGCTTTCTAATGGATAGGTATAGCCTCCTTGCCATTGTTATCGGAAGTGTGAAGGATTTTAACCTAAATAAATATGTTGCAGCCAACAGTCAAAGGAAACTTACTAATATTTGTACCAGCATCTGCGCTTACTACCAGAATCTTCTGCCAATTCAGGCAGTACTTAATTCAGGCGGTACTTAAATGAACACCACACTTCCTGGCCAAGCAACTGAGTAACCTAAGCATTTCACATCAATCATTTAACTTTATCTCACAATGAAATTGAGGTGATATTTACTAAGGATCCCATTTTACAGAGATTTGGGTGGTTTAAATACTCGCTCAAACTCAGCTAGAAACACTTAGCTCTGAGATATGAACCCAGGCAAGCTATTCCAAAGCCTTCAGAACTTACCTACTTACTGGAGTTTTCTAGGATTTAAAAAATAAAATCTTGAATATAAGATAAAAGTTCTTGGAACATTATCAGCGAGTTGTTAAACAAAATGCTATTTCTTTCCAAAAGACTTTTGATAAAGTACTATATACTATATTATGAAATTTGTTGGTTTCTAAATAGGAGTTTAGCATATTAGAACAAAACACTTTAAATGTGTTCAAATCTCACAGTTCACTACAGTTTTAAAATAAACCAGGCTGACCACACAAACACAAATTAAAAAAAAAAAAACCTTAGAAATCAAAATCAAAATCGTTTACCTGTTACTTGAACTGAGGAGAAGAAGTTGAGAGCCAAGAACAGCAACGTGAGTGTCATTGTCCTCAAGAGGGTCAGGGCTGCAGCCCCTCCTCCTTGAGAAGAGCAGAGTATGATGTGAACTGAAGTCGCACCTGCCAAGGCCTTTGAGTCCCTGTCATCCAAGGCCACTTTACAGGGCACGTGACCAAGGGGCTCAAACCACAAGGCTTCGTGACTTTCACACAGGATATCACATTGTTTTTGATGACTAGACTTTTACTTCTTTTAGCGACAAGTCCTTTTTTTTTTTTTTTTTTTTTGTCACTGAAGAGTGTCACTCATAGGATAATGTGCTCAGGAGAGTCATTTGCCGATGAGTATCAGCGCTGTGAACGGTGGGTGACAAGAGCAGACAAACAAGGCATTCTAGAGAAGAGAGAAAACCTCTGGCGGAAGAGAAGTTCTCACAGGGAGTGACAGGCTGTCCCAACTGCAAGGTTGTTTGGGGAGTTGGGAGATTTCTACCTAAGTCTTTAGATTCTACATAAATGTTACAGACTCGATGTTTGTGATAGTCGTAAGGTAGCCCTATGGAATGTATGTACAACTCATGTCTACGAACTTCGCAAAATGCTTTCAAGCACCCGCTTGCTGAGCACCCAGGCATCTGAGTATCTGCAGAAGTTTCCAAAGCAAAGAGGAAGTCGTAAAAACACCATATTTTCTTAGGGAAACAGGAAGGCAACTGAAATCCCCTCGCTGCCTCGTGTTCTCTGTGTCCCTCCAAGAACCGTTCTAAAAGCAGAGCAAGGAAAGAAGCTCCACAGAGGCATCCCAGGGCCCCTATAGCCCCGACACCTCTCCCCAGCTCCTGGCCTTCTGTAGACAGGGCTAGTGTGCACCAGTCTGGCCAATTCCATATTCCTCTTCTGGAGCCTTCCTTGATCCCCCTGGCCAGCATCGATACTCAACAGCTTTCCTGATAGTCTGGCTTTTATATAAGTACCCTAGTTTGTGGTTGTGTAGATCTTATACTCATTAGCTTCTTCAAAACTTTCCTGATAATTATTTTTTTCATTTCCTCATCACCTGAGCTTTATGTAGCCAGCCTCATTTGTGATTTTGTGTTTATTTGTAAGAGTGATTTGTATTGCTTTTTATTCTGACTACAAAAGTATGAGCTATATTGCATACAGAAAACTTAGAAAAAGAAATATAAATGTTAAATCAAGGTTTACCTATATTTTTATCACAATGGTAAAAATACTTAATATTCCAAGCCATTATTCTCCATGAAGTTTTGTTTATTGTTTTCAACAGATATATGTTATCACTTGTTAATATCAAATGCATCCCTAAGTGATATAGGTATTTTTATTAAGTTTTAGTTGGTACATAAAACTTAAATGTTAAGCATATTAATGGAGCACCATATGATATTTTGATATATGTACACATTTTTAAATGTCTAAATCAGGTTAAGCATTATCTCTTCAACTATTTCTTATATCGTGTGTGTGTGTGTGTGTGTGTGTGTGTGTGTGTGTGTACAGGTGGTTGTGCTTGTGTGTGGAGGTCAGAGGTTGGCGTCGGGTGTTTTCTAAAGTCACTCTCCACCTTATTTGTTGAGACAGAGTCACTCACTGAACCCGGCATCCACCTATATCCACTCCTTCCCCTGGATGTGTGTACTGGTGTGTACACACGTGCCACACTGGGGAGCTGGAGATCTGAATTCAGGTCCTTATGCTTACATAGAAAACACTTTACAAATTTAGCCATTTCCCAGCCACATCTATCATTTTTTCATGATCAAAATATTTAAACTTTTTTCTTAGCTTCAACTTTTCATTACATTTTATATAGTCATTCTATTTTATAGTAGCACACCAAAATTTCTGGCTTTTATCTAACTGTGGCTTAGTACCCATTAATCAACTTTCCTCTCCTCTTTTCCAGTCTTCTCTCCCTTTTTCTCTTCCTATCTTTTGATAACCATGGTTCTACTCTCAATTATTTTTAAATAGGGTCTCTATATGTAGCCCTGGTTGGTCCAAACATGTAACCCTCTTGACACAACCTGTTGGATGCTGGTATTATAGATGTGGACCCCAATACCTGGTTCTACTGTAGTTCAAGACAATCAATGTTTTATTATATTTTAAATTGTGTGTGTGTGTGTGTGTGTGTGTGTGTGTGTGTGTACATTTGAGTGCAAATGCCCAAAGAACTGAGAAGAGAATGCCAGATGCTTTGGAGCTGGAGTTCCAGGCAGTTGTAAGCTACTCAATGTGGGTGCTGGGAATTGAACTCAGGTCCTCTGCCAGAGCAGCAAGTGTTCTTAACCACTGAGCCATCTCTCTAGCCCCCTAACTTACTTCTATTAATGTAGTGATCTCCATTTCTGCCTACACAACAGCATCTCATTTTTTTCATCGCTGGATCTAGGTGTACCACATGCTCTTCAACCATTCACTAATTAAGAGACATGTAGGTTGTTCCCACACCTCATCTGTTGTGAATAGTGGTACAGCGTGCTTTGGAGTGTAGTTATGTCTTCTACTACTGATTTAATTTCCCTTGGATGTATACCCATTAGTAGGATGTCATGTGGTGGTTCCTTTTCCTGTACATCCTTACCAACATCTGCCATTCTTCTTTTTAGCAATAGCTGTTCTGACTGTACTGAGAAGGTACCTCTCTGTGGCTTCAATTTATGCTTTTCTGATAATTAATGATGTCCAGCATTTTTTCTGTGTTTGCTGTCCATTTACAATGTCTTCTTTTGAGAAATGTGCGTCAAAGTTAAAAACTCATTCTTAATTGAGTTATTTACATTTTTCTCCATTGGATTTTAGAGTTCTTTATATATTCTAGGTATCAATCCTTTATCAGATGCACATTTTGCAAATGTTTCCTTGCATTTGATAGACAGATCATTTCTTCACTTTGTTATTTCCTTAGCAGTTTTTAGGTTTAATACAGTGACAGTCACCTGTTTTTGCTTTTGCTTTTATGTTTTTAAAGTCTTCTCCAAAATGTCTTTGCCTGTTTGCTGTGGGATGTTCTGTATGGCAAATGTGTTGCTAATAAAACACTGATTGGCCAGTGGCTAGGCAGGAAGTATAGGCGGGACTAACAGAGAGAATAAAAAGAACAGGAAGGCAGAGGGAGTCACTGCCAGCCACTGACTGCCAGCCACCGCCAGGACAAGCAGCATGTAAAGATGCCGGTAAGCCACGAGCCATGTGGCAAGGTATAGATTAATAGAAATGGATTAATTTAAGATATAAGGACAGTTAGCAAGAAGCCTGCCATGGCCATACAGTTTGTAAGCATTATAAGTCTCTGTGTTTACTTGGTTGGGTCTGAGTGGCTGTGGGACTGGCAGGTGAAAGAGATTTGTCCTGACCATGGGCCAGGCAGGAAAACTCTAGCTACACCTGTTCCAATGTCCTGAAGCTTATTCTTTATAAACATCATTTTAACTGGAGCATACATTTTAGTTCAGTTCCTCCATGTGGTTCTTCATTTTCTACTTTAGAATGTTACAGTGAATGTGTGTGTTCCGTGGTTCTCTATGATTTATAACAAATATATACATATACATATTTATACACATACACATATACATGCCACAGTTCTCGATGGTTTATAACACAAAGGTAAAAATAAGTTAACGTTCTCAAGCATATTAAAGACAGTGAGATGGCATCTGGTTCATATTACACATATGGTGACGCTACATTGAATCAAGCTTACATGGGAATGAAACAGTGTGATTGATAAGGTTTGATTCCTTTATTGCACAGGGGGAAAGTGACCTACACAGATTTTAAAAATCAGCAATTAAGTGTACTCAATTCTTTTCAAAAAAAAAGATTTGATTCTATTTATTTAAGTATGCAAGTGTGAGCATGTGTATGCCACGTGTCTGCAGGCACCGTCAGAGGCCAGGAGAGGGCGTTGTACTCCTCTGGAGCTGGAGTTACAGGCAGTTGTGAGCTGTCTGATCTGGGTGATGGAACCAAATTCTGATCCTTTGAAAGAGAAGCAAGAGCTTTTAATTGCTGAGCCATCTCTCCAGCCCTCCGTGCACTGGCTGTTATCCATGAACCAATAGAATTTTGTTTTCTTTCTTTAGAATAATAAAAAAAAAAACACAAGCTGACATTTGTTCCTTCGCCTTTCAAAAAAATATGTATAACACTGAAAAACACTCTATAGATATATCACCTTGAAGTCACAGGATCTCCTCTTTTAAAAACAGCAAACTATTTATTTGTCAATTGCTCTTGAGATTCAGTGGCATTTATGTAATTCTCTGAAGTAGAAATTACAGAGATGAAATAAGGAATCTTAACCGTATCAATGAAAAGCTACCCTGCTACGTGTCTGAAAATAATGTGCACCAATGTGTGTGTGTGTGTGTGTGTGTGTGTGTGTGTGTGTATACCAGTTGAGCACTAAAACAACACCAACATCTATGTACCAATACTCTACATTCCTCAGTCAACAAGAAGATGTAACTACCATCCGAATTTGCAGAAGAGAATACTGATCCCAGTGAGGATTAAGAAGACTCAAGAAACAATGGGGTCAAGACCAGAATCTAGGTATTTCTAACTTGAGTTGCTATCATGTGACCAAAGCCCTACACTACACTGACTGTAACTGTTACCTTACTCTGGTATCAAAGATTTCTTCAGGACAAAAAAAAAAAGGAATATTTATAATACCATTCAGCTAACATCTAACACATTATCTTATCAGTAACGCCAGTCACTCAAGTAGAGGAGAATGGTCCCAATAACACTTGAAAACTTCATTAAAATGTGTCTGTATGTTACTAAAATAATTCCAGATACCATAAGTCCACACATTCTTGAAAATTAAGAACATATACATAGTGGTGAAGTAAATCACTTTAATCAATCAACTAGTGTATCCAAATTCCAAGCACAGCCTTTACTGAAGAAAAAAATATATATAATAGAAGGTGACTAAATTCTACATGTCCTTTGAAACATAATAGGAAGTAAGCTTAGGCATAGCCACAAAGGGGGTGAAAATGAATTCCAGAGCTTTCTCCACTCATTGCCGGCTGGCTAGTATGCTTCTCTCCAATCTGTCTGAGTAACTCATACTTTTTCTTTCAAGTTCAGAGTAAATAGGACCCCTTCAGTCATACCTTCTCTAACCAACACACACACACACACACACACACACACACACACACACAACCCACTTCCAAACTGTATAAACCTCTATCACACTACTTACAGCATGATATAATAACACAAAGTACCCACAGATTCGTGTACGCTGTTATTTGTCGGATGCCTCTCCAGCACCATGTAAGGATGAGGATAGAATCCACATCTCTGCACATCTGTCATTTGCAGCTGCATCCCTATGTCTAGCACTCGGTGAATGCTCAGTAAGACATTGAGTGAAAAAATAAAAGGCATGAAACCCCCCACCCTGCCCCGTGACTCTCCTGATCTTCCAGTCAATATGGCTGCAATCATGGATTTCCCTATCTACTACTCTGAGCAGCTAGCGAAGACTATTGGGGTCCAGCCCCTTGATAGTCTTTTCCCAGGATCCGTGGGAGAATCTACAACCAGCTGATAATCTAATCTTAGATGATATCAAGTGAATCTATGTATACGAAACTCTTGAGTCTGTTCACTTTATTCTTCTGAGTCAGTTCTCTCTCTACACAGCTTCTTTTCTGCTCTCATACTTAGCTCCTTTCTTGCCTGATTTCTCTCTACACTTTCCTGCGGTTCTCTTTAAGTTCTGTCTTAATCCTCCCATCTAGAGCTTCCCCATCTAGTTCTTCCTCTTCTTCCATCTCATTCTTCTCATTTATTAAGATATAAGTTGAGGAAATAGATTCACGCTCACAGAATGGAGTAGACAGCAGAAGTCATCCTCTGATCTGACCAGGAATGAATCCACCTCGCAGCCAGGAGCTGGGAGAAGGGGTCTGTGTCGCTTCTCCAGCTCCATGGCAGCAAGCACCACCTCCTTTGGGCCATATAGCCTAGGGTCATGGGCAGAGCAAATACCACTACAGTCTATCAGTCACAAGTGAAAATAAAACTGCTTTCTTTCCCTATGGCCCAAAATCTATCTTGGCTGTGCTGTTTTCTGGCAGGGTGGGGGAAGTACTCAGTAGCTAGGCAACTTGAGTCACAGCCTGACATACCTGGCATGCAAAAGCCCTTTGGTTCTGAGTTAATTGTTAAAGGGAGATCTGAAACTAAAGATAGCATTATGGAAGAAAGAAGGTTAAGCTTAATTAGAACATCCACGAGGCCTTCTCTGACAGTCTGGATGCTATCTATCTGCGGTATGTACTTAGAAAATCTGGAAAGTATCTCAGATAAGATACTTTCATCTGGAGAAGGTCCTGGCCGGATGTTGCTAACGACGATGATTACAGAAAGGCCTGAAGTTAGGGGTCTGGCTGTGTGACTGCTGTCAGCACAGTTGGGAGATGTTATCCAAATACTTTAATTGTCTGGGGGAAACTGTGCCCAGTGGATGATCAGACACACTCTTCTAGGAATGGAAAAGCAACAATGACACATGAGAAAGTCATAGCAGGAAATGGCTAATATTCAAAAGCCAATGTCACCAAGACTCCTTGGCTTTCTCCTCTGGAAAGGCCCTTGGCTTCTTACAGGTGTAGCTTGTCATAGTCAGCTGAATGCCTGCTTCATGTGTCTGCAGCCCACAGGAATCAGCAAAGTCTTTACCCTGGCTGGATTCTTAAACACCAGATACCAAGAATACTGCAGAACAAAACACACCTTATCTCGAACTGGGACCTCACGTGATATTCTTGTCTGCCCCTCTACACTATGAGGTCCTTTAAGATGGTAGGAGCCTTAAAGACCTGCTTCCTTCATAAATCATTCATCTTGCAGTCAAAGTCAGAGTTACACCCAGCCACTCAGTATCCCCTCCCCCTCTCTCCGGGACCCTCTGTGGGTCCCTTATGGTTTGGAGAAAATGGGATGTTTCCTACACAGGACACACACTCAAGATTTAATTTGCCAATTTGGATCCAGAAGGGGATTCCATTAGCTAAAAGCACAGAATTCGAAGTTGCACAGAATTAGGAGCTATATGTTCTGAGAGAGCTACAGCCTCAATCTCTCTTATATAAAAACAGAGATAAAAATATCTCACTCAATATGTTGCTCATATTCCACACAGCATGTGAATCTCCTCCACCCTTAAGTTAGAGATAGATTTCACACTGCTTGTAGAAGCTGAATAAATGTTTGTTGGATCAATCAGAACAGATCATTGAGTGTAGATGTGGTCTCTTTAGATGAATTCACTCTACTACACTGGGTGGATTCCTCCAGAACTCTGCTTTGGAAATTAGCATTTTCTTCTTGGACAGTCCTGCAGTTTTATCACATCTAGGTATAAACTACAAAGTAGCCTTGAAAGCTTCCAAGAGTTACAGTTGCCGAGCTGCAAGTTGTTATCCATGAGACCTGTAGCTGGCTACTGGCACAGGGAACAAGCCAAGCAAGATCTGGATTCCAGCTGGAAGCTTGCTGTTCATTTGCCTTCCTAATTCTCCCTACAGTTCCTCCTTATAGAGGTTGGAATGCTCCCATGGTGGTTGTAGGAAAATAATGAAACCAGAGATTCTGCCTTTGGGCTTTATAGCATTATGCCAGCTACTAGCATTTTTTTTTTAAAGAACTTATTTAAAAATGATAGACAGTGGTGAAGTTAAGAAAGTTGTGGATATTATCACAAACCCGCAGAATCAAAGCCTTACAAAAGCAGGAAAATGCTGCTCCATTGATCATCTAATCCCACCAAGTAAGCGAGCGTTTAAAAAAAACTTTTGCAAAAACAATTTAGGAGGTTTTTTTTATCTAGAATTACATGAAACAGTATTGGGGGAATTTTCTTAGAGCAATTACCTAAACTTTGACCACTTAGCGAGGTAGGCTTATCATGCTGATAAAAGGTGTAGCTGAAATTTATTAGAGGCTTCCAGCTGCATTGTGCTAAGCACAATGCATGGTTCATCTCACTTAATCCCCACTACCACCCCAGGAGGTCAGGACCATCATTATCTCCATTTTATGGTTAAGGAAACAAAAGCTCAGCGTGGTTAAGTAATGTGCCCACAATGCAACTCTAAGCAGCTGTCTTAGTTTGTTTCATTCAGCTAAATGTGACTCTAAACCAGTGGTTCTCAACCTTCCTAAGGCTGAGACCATTTAATACAGTTCCTCATGTTGCGGTGGCCTCTGCAACCATAAAATTATTTCATTGCTACCCCATAACTGCAATTTTGCTCCTGTTATGAATCATCATGTAAAAATCTGATATTCAGGATATCTGATATGCGACCACCAAAGGGTCTCAACCCACAGGCTGAGAATTGCTGCTCTAAAGCCTTCTTTAGTCAGGAAGGCGTGGTTTGCAGTACTTCCGTGCTGACCTTACTTACGTTCACGTGGACCCCCATCCACAGAGGAAGCAAAGCCGGTACAGTCTTGATAGCATCTTAAAGGAAGTTGCCCGAACCAGACAAAGAACTCACGTACTGTCAGAAAGACGGATATGTTGTGAGCCCCTGACAAAGGGTTCACGTGCTTGTCAGTCTGCAGAAAGCAAAGGGGCGTGGCATCGTGAGCATGGAGAAAGTGTGCTGCCCCTGGATTCCCGCCGGACTGTTACAACGTGGCAGATTTAAGTATCTGGCATCATTCATTAAGAAGATGGTTGTCAGTGAAGTGGTCAACTAGTCCCAAAATTCTGTATTTCTGAAAATCTGATGATTTCACTGAGGTCCTCTAAAGACGCCTAATCTCCGGGCTGGCATGACACAGAGGCAGCAAGTGTCCTGTGTCTGGCTGATTTGCCATTAAAAACAAAACTAAACAAATGAAAAACTTGGGATATCTGGATATTTTCTGGAGCCCAGAATGGTAATTAGATATGACTGGGAGTGGGAGGCAAGGTAAGGAACGTATTTCACTTTGCTTCTTGTGGTGAACCTGGCTCGACCCTCTTCTTTTCCTGACCGTGCAATCAGCGGGAGGATAAGCAGGCCACCTCTGACCTCCCCAGGAACTGCAACCCTGTCCCAGTCTTGGGAAAACTGTCATGCTCTGGCTTCCTCCGCCCCGGCTACAATTCTTACAGCCCTTCGGTCCTCTTAACATATTGCTTTAAAGCGGGCCCCCCCAGGAAATAAAGCTGTTAACTTCAACATTGTCCTCTGTGGTCGCTCATGTTACTGACCCCCTGGGAATCAGTTCCTCCTCCCCACCTCGCTGTGGCTCCCTGTCTCCTACCCTTTCCCCACAAGTTCCCACACTCACAGAATAAGGAGGGTCAATCTGAACACATCTGTCCGCTTTCCGGAATGTCACAGAAGAGTAACAGCTGTTGACCTCTGTTCCGAACACATTATCCTGTTTGTCCCAAAGGCAGCTTGGATGAACTCCAGCTAATATATACAATCTCTACTTCCTACAGGAAACGTAGGGCCAGGACAGTGCACTCCCCAGGGCTTTGATTGTGGCATAAATGCAGCCTGCTCTTAAGAACTGGATCGTATTACTAATAATTAATTATTATACGTATAGCTAAAGTGTATTAAGCATTTGCTATATGCCCGATGTAGGACAAAGCTAGACGCATCTCAAAACTTTAATACTTAATTTTTCTAGAAAAAAAGCAGTATTCTTTTCTTCCTAAGTGACCATGCTTAATAACTGCGCGCGCACGCGCGCGCACACACACACACACACACACACACACACACACACACACACGTGAGCACAAATGAGAGAGAGACAGAGAGACAGAGAGACAGAGAGAGACAGAGTCTTTACTAATTTCCCATAGGTACACACGATGAAATTGAAATTATGTGCTTTCTTCTGGAAACAGGAAGGAGAGGTACTTGGGAAGGGGAGAAGGAGCTGAGCAGTGACGTGAGAGAATATAGAAGCTACCGGGAAGCGAAAGCAAGCAGATCAAGAGTTTGAGTGCTAGCCTGGTCTACACAGTTTTGCAGCCAGCCTGAGCTACATGATGAGACTCTGTCTCTTAAAGAAAGAAGAATGGAGAATACTACTAAGAACTAAGGCAAAGCCAGATGGTGGTGGTGGCGGTGGCGGCGGCGGCGGACGCCTTTAATCCCAGCACTCTGGAGGCAGAGGCAGGTGGATCTCTGTGAGTTCAAGGCCAGACTGGTCTACAAAGCGAGTTCCAGGACAGGCTCCAAAGCTAGAAAAAACCGTCTCGAAAAAACAAAACAAAAAAAAGAAAGAAAGAAAGAAAGAAAGAAAGAAAGAAAGAAAGAAAGAAAGAACTAAGGCAAGGTCCAGGTGAATCTAGGTTTGTCTAGAAACACCCATAACACTGACAGTAGATACAGTCGGTATCTTTTACCCGTTGCCTTGAGAACAACTCCAGACTGCTTTTGTGCTCACAGGATGTAGCTGTCCTCATAGCTCAGGCTGCTCAGATTGGGAGGGCCTGGCACCTCACTCTGTTCATTGCAGACACAGGATGGAGACTAGAAATACTGGGAAATCTCATCCCCTGGGAGTTGGCTCTGGGCTGATTTCTCCTGCTCTTGCTCCTAGGGGGGGACATTTACTCATGTTTGGGGCACCAAGTCGTTACAGGTCTCTTCTGAAAAAACTACAGTCGTGCAGCTGACTCGTAAACAGAAAAGACTAGAAATGTCTATATGTCGCATAAGTCGTCTTAAAAAGCGCATTCATCCCCCCAACAGACTGGTTCAGAGAGCATCCAAGGAAGATAAAGGGTATCCCCTTATCCCCAAAGAATTTACACCTTGAGAAAACATCAAGGAAGAAAACCCTAAGCTACCTGGAGAGGCTTGTGTGGGCAGGATCACCATGGTGTGGAGAATGAGGAGAGCTGTCCAGACCACAGTCAGGAGGTGAACTTACTTTTCAGGCACAGTGTATGCTACCAATAAAAGCCTAAAGCTGCCTGGCCTGCTTGTAGACCCACAGAGAGTTCAGTGAGGCCGCAATGAAAAGACACTGAGGAAGGCCTGAGCTGTGGCAGGCTAGTCACCATGGCTCCTCACGCCATGTTTAGAGCTTCCTCTCTGAACTGCGCTCAGTGAAGAAGCCTCCCAGTATGGCACAGCACACACACCTGCTTCTCTGTCACGGACTTAGAAGACATCAGCAGCGTAGATCCAGTATTGAGAACATCTGCTTCGTATGATTGGCATCAATTGCCTCAAGCTCTGGGCCCAGCCTGACTTCTGAGTGCTCGTGGCGTGGGAACTGGAGAGTGGGGCTTAGGCAGTGGCACTCAGGGGGCTCCAGCTCAGGACCACAGCAAGCTGTAAACTCAGCTCGGGTCAGATGGCAAACTGCTCCTCCCCACCTGTCCCTTAAATCTTGGCAACTTTCCACCGTGGCGGTTTGGAAAGGATAATCAATTACCATCTTCCACTTGCTAACTCAGTTTTAAATCAAGTAAGAAAGACCAAGGCAGGCAAAGGAGCAAGGCCACTGGGCAGAAAACTATCGCCAAGAAAAACTGCTGGAGACTGTGGCTGAGACCTGTGGCCGCAACGCGAATCCCAGAATTCAACACGCCTCTCTGGCAGCCGTGGGCATCCCTGGGAAACCACAGGCACCGCCTCCAGGGATCCGGTCTTTACCACTAAACTAGCACGTGGTACAGAGAAAGGTCGCTGTCAACAGTGGGGATGAGATACAAGAGAGCCAGGGGAGATGTGAAATCGGGGGTGGGGGGGGGGGGTGTTTAAGGTGAGAGAGAAAGCAGCAAGATTTCAAATCGACGACAAGATACATCAGAGAGAGGAAAACTGGAGGCCTGAGAGGGAGATGGTCTCGGGGTGGGGGTGGGGGGACAAAGCAGGAGAGGAAGTGGCCCAGATCATAAGCCAATTTCTCAGTATTCGTTGTCTAGGAAAACAGAAACTACAGATAGACAAACATTGATCAGGCACTTTTCCAGTTCACCCATATAATCTAAGAAAAGCCTCGTGTGGGAGATTTCAGTCCATTTGATCAATGAAAAGACCTAGGAAACGTCCACAGAGAACTCAGGCACACTGCTCCCGGCTCTGAAATTCTGATTTAGGGGACGCTGGTCAATGACTTGACTTCTTCCCCTGGGCTGTGTGGATGGACAGGAGACGCGTCATCAGAAACCAGCACTTGGATGTCCGATGCTGTAGCACACGTTTAGAATCCCTATAATCCTGTGGAGCATGAGTTCAAAGTCAGCCTGGGCTATGTGAGACCTGAAAGGAAGGAAGGGTGGGAGGCAAGACTGGTTAGCTCATACACTATGGAGTATGATGGGTACATCGTCTGTTAATTTTTACATCCAGTTTTTAAAATCTTTGATGACATGATCAGACATTTCTTCTCTCTCTTCTCCCTCCCTCCCTCCCAAGTACAGAAATAGAAGCTTTTTCATTCCAGCAGAGAGAGTGAGAATATAGTGATTAATTCGGGGTGCCACCTCAGACATTCGGCTAACCTCTCAGGCTTGCTGTTGTTGCTGTCTTTGCTGAGAAATTCAGACTTCCTAAAAATAGACTCTGTAAGGTGGCTGAGCAGTGGGAAGTGGCAGACTGAATAATGATTTGCACTATGTCTTCAGATGTGGTCCCTGAGGACTCTGAGGCTGCAGCCCAGGGGGACTGGGAGGGCTCGGGCTGGCTGCTGGACTTCGTCCAGGTCTTAGAGGTCGTAGCTTCAAAAAAATATGATGTCTACGCTTTTTTCAGATCACCACTTAGAGAACAGTTGCGGAAATGTACAATTTGTACCCGAGATTATGGGCACAGTCTCTCGGATCTGTCTAATCTCTAAATCTATCCATCTTTCTAATTCTTGGAAATCCAGTCTCTGACTTGGTCTACAAACTGGACAAAATGTTTATGATGTATCTGTGCAGATGAGGGGTTCACAAGTACTTCTCAATTTTTCCTTTTTTGCTACCCAAACTCAAGTAACAGATCATATGGAAGTGGATATGAGAATGAGATTTGCTGAAAATGCAATACCCCTATTACATCCCGGTAATTAAGCCTGACTATTCTTAACCTTTGTGTCCAGGATCCCTTTACTCATCTGAAAAGCCTTATCTCAGTATTTTTTTAAATGTATAGAATAAAATACATGATTGTGAAATCAAAAACCCACCTAAACTATTAAAACACAGTTTTCAGCAACTTCAAATGGTGGCGCACACCTTTAGTCCCAGCACTAGGGAAGCAGAGGTAGGCAGATCTCTGAGTTCGAGGCCAGCCTGGGCTACAAAGTGGGCTTCAGGACAGCCAGGGCTGTTACACAGAGAAACCCTGTCTGGAAAAAAAAAAAAAAAAAAAACCAAAAAAAAAAAAAAAAAAATTTTAAAAAAATATGGGAGGGGGGAGTGGGGTGGTGGTGGGGGGGGTGGGGGGGGGGGGGTGGGTGGGAGGGGGGGTGTGGGTGAGTAGATGTACTGCTGGGGCTCAAACTTCATGCCTTGTGCGTGTGAAATTACTTTAACACTGAGCTACATCCCCAGACCCCCATTTAGTTTTCTGATACAGGATTTCACTGTATAGCCCAGTCCAGCTTGGGTCCCACATCAGTCCTGTCTCAGCCCTCAAGTGCTGGGACTAAAGGTGTACACCTCAACACTTGGCTTTATTTTTTTTCCCCAAAGGAATATTTTGCACCAACATCCTGTGGTAAGAAAATATCTGTGATTTCTACTGATGACAAAGTCACAAGTTAAGCTAAAATTACCGTGGTTCGTTGCCTAAATATATCAGTGTTAAATTTCAGCTAGAGGGGATAGTGGAAATGAAGATGTAATTTTCCTCCCGACCAAGTTTATAGAGACCCCGAGCTAAAAAGCCCCGGGGAAGACAGAACATCTGACAACCGTCAGCATGTCATCTACCTACACATGGGTAATAAACACACACGCACGCCAAGCACTGTGTCACTTGAGAACTGGAATCTGAAGGCCTCCTAACGACATCCATGAGCAAGGATGCCTCCCAGATGGTTTTCATGCTAAAAGATCACAAAACAGACAGCGTACATAACATTATACGCTTCAGCCTCAGCATGCTCACAAACCTCCATTCCCAAATGCTGGCTGAACGTGGATGGCAAGTCCCACCGTGGTTTTGACGCTTGGGGCAGAACCACAAGCTCCACCAGTTCCTCGCCTAGGACTTGTTTTTTCCTTGCATTTTAGATGAAGTGCATGCAACTTTCCATTCTGACCACTATAATCAGCTGAGATGAGAACTTCAATCCACGGCGGGAGTACCTCCCTCATGCTCAGAAGGGAACACCTCACTCAAGCTTTTTTTTGTTTATGTGTTTGATTATATTTTATTTTTATGTGTGTGTGTGTGTACACCATGTATGTGGGGGGTGTCCGTGGAGGCCAGAAGAGAGTGTTGGATCATCTGGAACTAGGGTTACAGGCACCTCTGAGCCCCACAATGTGGGTGATTGAAACCGAACTCAGGACCTCTATAAGAATGGCAAGGAGCCGGGTGGTGGTGGTGCACGTCTTTAATCCCAGCACTCGGGAGGCAGAGGCAGGCAGATCTCTGTGAGTTCAAGGCCAGC
This sequence comes from Peromyscus attwateri, assembly GCA_902168425.1. Taxonomy (NCBI): domain Eukaryota; kingdom Metazoa; phylum Chordata; class Mammalia; order Rodentia; family Cricetidae; genus Peromyscus; species Peromyscus attwateri. Next base: position 16,293 of record CABHPP010000431.1, on the reverse strand, counting down.
CTGGTCTACAGAGAGAGAGAGATCCAGGACAGGCTCTAAAGCTACACAGAGAAACCCTGTCTCAAAACACCAAAACCAAAACCAAAAAAAAAAAAAAAATGGCAACAGATGGAGGACATCTGCCAGTTAGGACACACGACCCCCTCATACCACAGGGGACTCCTGACATTGTGTCTCCTTGTGCTTTCTCCTCTAAAACACCAGCTCTTTTCAGCCCTCAGGTCCTTCACACGAGCTGCTGCCTCTCTGTGATGGTCTTGCCTTCTCATGCTCCCAAGGCTTGTGTCTTCCCCTGGCAGTCTTTGATGTTGTTGTTGGGTTTTCTGTTTTCGTTTTTTACTTTTTCTTCTTTTAATTTGTCTTCCTTCATTTTTTAAAAAAATATATTACTCCTTGACAGTTTCATACATGTATACAATGATTTTGTTCCCTTTTACTGTGCCAATTAGGTTTTGTTTTGTTGTTTGGTTTGTTTGTTTGTTTGTGGGTTTTTTTGTTTTGTTTTTGTCAGCTTGACACTAGCTAGAGTCTCCTGGGGAATGGGACCTTCACTTGAGAAAATGCCTCTATTGGATTGCCAGTAGGAAAGTCTATGGGGCATTGTCTTGATTAATAATGGACGGGGAGGGGGGCCCAGCCCACTGTGGGTGGCGCCACCCCTAGGCAGGTGATCCTAAGTTCTATAGGAAAATAGGCTGAGCAAGTCATGAGGAGCAAGTCAGTAAACAACATTCCACTGTGGTTCTGCTTCAGATCCTTCCTCTGGTCTCTGTCTTGAGTTCCTGCTCTGATTTCCTTTATGAGGACTATAAGCTGTAAGATGAAATGAATTCTGTTTTCCAAAAGTTTTTTTTTTTTTTTTTTTTTTGGTTGTTTGAGACAGGGTTCCTCTGCGTAGCTTTGTGCCTTCCCTGGAACTCACTTGGTAGCCCAGGCTGGCCTCGAACTCACAGAGATCTGCCTGGTTCTGCCTCTCAAGTGCTGGAATTAAAAGGTGTATGGCACCACCGCCCGGCGGTTGTGGTGTTTATACAGCAACTGAAAGCAAACCAGGACATTCACATTCACCCATGACAGCCTCTCACACCTCCTGCCCATTTCTGCTGAATTTCTTCTTCTCAGCAAGTCTCTTTCTTGTTTTCATGTATTTTACTTGTTTGTTGGAGGTAGGGGATATGACTTATTGAGTCTAATTAGGATTGTTTCCTTGAACATGGGGTGGGTGTGTTTTCTGGAGCATGGTTAACTTAACAGTAGCTACACCCCTGAAGAATATGTGTCTCCCTCTCCTAGCAACCACTGACTGCCAAAAACACCTCAGGAAGAGGTGGTAGCCTCATGATATAATGTGATGAGTCTTCATCTTGTTCAGGTCTTATGCAAGTAACCACAGCTGCTTAATTTGTGAGTATAGTGCCCATGTGATATTCTTTCTAGCTCCTCCACCCCCTGTTCACTTCTGCAATGTTCTTTCATCCTTGGAGAATGTAGTCACAAGTTTTCCTGTGTCCTGCCTGGTCCCACAGTCAGATGAATCTCTCCCACCCACAGTGTGCAGCTGCTTATAAAATAATCACTCAGAGGCTTATATTAATTACCAACTGTATGACCTATGGGTCAGTCTTCTTGCTAGCTAGCTCTTATGTCTTAACTCAACCCATTTCTATTAATCTATATGTTGCCATGTGGCTGTGGAGTTACCGGTCTCCTGGCATCTTGTCGCTCCTTAGGCAGTGGGTGGCGTCTCCCTGACTCTGTCCTTCTTCTCCCTGTATCTCTGCTTGGATTTCCCGCTTGGCTGTAAGCTTTCTTGCCATAGGCCCAAACAGCTTTATTTATCAGCCAATCAGAGCAACACATATTCACAGCATACAGAAAGACACCCCACAGCGGGAGAGAGTGATCTAGATGTCCCACTTAAGAGACAAGCACTCAAAAGCCGTTTACTCTCAGTGCTTGAACCAATTTTGAGTCTCTGCATTAACCATTGCTCACTGAAAAGAGGAGCTTCTCCAACCAAGGCTGAGAACAGCACCGTTTTATCCGTATAGACACAGATACTCAGAGGCGGTTCAGCACATTATCCATCTAACAGCTGTAGGTTGTTACCCCTAGGCCTCCTCCCAGTCATGGCTTTTAACCAAGGTTACAGTACCAGGCATTAGTTCTCTCCTGTGGAACAAGCCTCAAACCCAACCAGGAAACAGTTGGTTATTACTGTACCAGACATGTCATGCCACCATTGTGCCAGTGGGCACGTCTTGCCCGGACAGTCAACTTTTTACCACCTTGTGAATTTCCACGTATTCCCTACCTCAACATGCAGTTTGTTTTCCATAAATGAATACAATTTAGAATTAGGTCATGTATTTTTTTGTCTGTGCTTATCTCCTCCGTTAGAGGCTAAATTTCTTACAGACGGGAACCATGCCCAATTTTTTCACATCTGCATTCCAGCACCAATACATGCCCACACCTAACAGGTGATCAACAACAACAACAACAATAATAAAAAAAATGGGTAATCACTGAACATTCTCTATTATAATATGAAGCTCTACAAACTGTAGTGCATATTCTAAGCTCCTATAGCATAGCAGCTGAGGAAGCTGAGCAGAACGAAGTGTATCGGGCAGTGTGTATCCAAAGTCCTCTAGCAGATGGACCGGAAGTGGAATCCTACTCGATTTGGTTTGATGGTCTGTCACCTGTTGATCCAACTGTCATGATCACTCAGCATGCTGTGCCAATATCCCACAAGGTATGGGCAATCCTGTGCCTACGTCTCCGAATCTTAGAAGGATGGACCTATGAAACATAGAGTTACTTAATCTCTGAAATAATGAAGTTTGTTGCCTGAGGCAAATTCTAGTCCTGGCTAGCAAGGTAACCTTTCAGCCAGAGTTACAGTACCAGGACAGGTTAGATTGGAGGTAGATATCACCCCACTGGAATCTACTTCCTTGGCAAGCCATTCCTTCATCCAAAAGTGGTTAATGAGGTTACTACAGGCCCTTTAGTGCAGGCTAGGGAGATAAAGGCAAATAGAACATCTCAAGTGGTTCAAAGCAGACAAGTGCAAGGTAAATGTCTCCTTCCAAATTAGTGGAAACAGGACATGTTATATTCCGGCTCACATAGAACTATCTTCCTAGAACATCCATACATTATGTAAGTGCACCCACTGAAAAATGAATGAGACTGTGCAAATACATATGTACAATCATATTTGTTGCCTCTTGTGAGATCCTGAAAGTATCAAAAAAAACAAAGAAAAGAAAAATGAGCCTCTTTCCCACAGACATACAAAACAGACTTCACCATATAATACAATGACTGTTCCTTTAAGGGATGTCTGGAGTCACTGCCCCACCCAGCCCAATAAGCACAATGGAACATTTTCCTTGAGATTACCTCACTCCTGCTGACCCACACAGGAAATAATTATTTTGGTAGTCTCCCATAAACAGTAAAATATACTTGCCTGAAAAATAAGCTCTTTGACCCTGTAAGTCAGTGGCTTCATGAGCATACTAAACCTAGCATCCTCCCAAATCCAACATTTTTGTATGTAAATGGTGCCTTATTCTTAGATTGTGGGTTCCCAGACCCAGGCTGCACTTGAGAGTTCTGCCAAAATGCCACCACAAACAGTGGTTTCCTTGTATTTCTGCCTAAAGAAGAATGTAGCATCAAAGAAAAATTATATTTCTTTCCTAAGATAGAATTTGGAAATTCAACAGATGTCCTAGCAACAAATTCAAACACTGTAGTCATGGCTGAGAAATTGGTTCTGCTCTTGCAGACATCCCTCCTAGGGTGTGCCAAAGAAATGCAGCAACATTTGAAAGAGTGATGGTTAGGAGCAGAGTTTTGGAGTCTAGGTGAAAAATCAAGATCCCCACCCCCCTATTCTAACTGAGGCTAGCTATCATGGCCTTTCCTTTCACTATAGAACCCCCAAAAGGAAGCCAAGAAGAGTCCAGGCAAACTGTCTGTGAGAGAAGTTAGGCTATGTGTGGAAAACAGAAGAGTTGGAGCCATAAGGACATGCTCCCAACTGAAGCTGATATTGTTGTACTCAACTCCCAAGTCACCAGCTGTCGATAAAAGCCTGTCAGACCTACCTGATAGACACCCAAACTGATATGAGCTAACGATAATGGATGTGTTTTCCTACCTCTTTCAACAGTCTGCAACTGGGCAGCTCAGGACTCAAAATGTCACCTCGAGAGCCGGAACTCAGTTACCTTCCATCAACTAGCTACGCCCTCCTCTCTCAGGTCACAACCCAGAAATCGCAGCATTTCTGCTTATTTCCCATTGACTGAAGATTAGTCGCATGGCCAACACAGCGTCATGGTGGCTCCCATTTGTGTACTCAGAATTCTGTGACTATGAGCAAAAAGAAAATCAGTGTAGGAGACAGCCAGGAGTTCACCACACTTGACAGTTTTCAGATTATTTCATTTCATGATGGATAAGTCGTCAGAAGATGTAACCTCTTCTCTTACAAAGTTATGGTAGTGCCCATGCCTCCCAAACTACTCTACGTATCAGACCCCTCGTGCTAGTGTCATACCCTGGCATGCTGAGGAGTGGAAAAACAGAGCTGCAGTCCCCGTGAACAATTGTGTGATAACAGTGGACCAGATGTGTAAGCAGGCTCTCCTCCCACCTCTGATCCTGTAGACCAGACTCTTCCTTGATGACCATAACCTAGCTATTGCCCACATAGTTGTGAGGGTCGCCTGGTCTCATTTTGTCTTCTTCTATTTATAATAGGAGAGTCATCCAAGAATGAGTCAGGGACTTGACTCCCAGACAATTTCAGCTTTGGAAAGGGAAGAGAATGTCTCCAGAAGAAGGTAATTTAGCTCAAGAAAGGACCTACGTGTCAACTCAGAACTTCTCTGAGAGCTTCTGGGATTGTTCCAAGGAAGAGGTTATATACAGAGGAGGTTTAGGAGTGACTGAACCAGTGCTCTTTTTGTACCATTTTGGAGTGAAACTTGCTGACTTCTAAGGTATAGAGAATTCCTCACAGGGACTTCCCACAGATTTTCATTCACTAAGGAGGAGTGAAAGACGGCCCGGTACTGAATGGATTAGAATCCCACCTGGTGTTTACACCAAACTACAGGATGTGTTTAATATCCTGGCATGAATAGACCATCACTTGGCGGCATCGAATAGCACCTGCTTACAGTGTCCACTCTGGCCAAATAAACTTAACAACACTCTTATAACAAGTAATGTAAGAATACATAGATGCTCGATATTTCAAAGACACCCTGAGAGACAAATCAGTAATGGGAAACAAGTTCTTCCTGGAGGGATGAGACAGAGAAGTAAATTTGTTTTGGGCTACTAGCAGAAATCATATGATGCTGCTACTAAATTATTACTGTCGTGGCAAAAAAAAAAGAAAGAGAGAGCGAGAAAGTATTTGAGGTAAGAAATATTGATAAACAACCTTTACTCAACACAGACTTATAAACCATAGAAATGTGAAGATTTAACCAGTCATATCCCTGATGTTTATGATTTTATATGGCACATTAATTATGACATATGAATACAGATAATACATATATATGCCATGGAACCCTAACAAGATTTTCATTATAAAACTATCCCAAATTCCAACTTAGGCCTCTAGTCAGGAAACATTAGCACATCCTTTTCCTGTTTCTGCCTTGTCCAAAAGCTGGAACAAAACTCTTGGAGGGGATCCAGGGTGTGGGGAAGAAATTATTTTAAGTGTTGTTATGTTTGAGGGGGCAGCAGGGCAACATGAGCTGACCTCCATATCTGAAGCTGTGTTTAAAGTAATAATATCGCAGGTCCTAAGAGGACGCTGTTATGCTCATTCCTGGCAGTAGACAAGGAAATTTGTACAAAAGCTGACTCTCAGATCTGTTTAGTCACTCCTTCCTCCATAGAGCCCTCCATTAGCGCTTACCTCATGCATTACACTGTAATTATTTGTTCACAGGCCTGTGACATGGGAAGGAGTTAAGAGCACTAGCTCGGGAGCCAAACTGTCTAGATTTGAATCCTAGCTCTGCCCCTAACTAGTTTCCCTGACCCTGAGCGAGCCCCTTAATGCTGCCAAGCCTCTGTTTCACCATCTGCAAAAGCCGAGTTAATGATAGGTCATTAGGGTGTCAGCTGTGACAATCCCATGACGAATGGGTGAAAGACACTCCCTTCCTGACAGAACGTCTCCAGCGACAGTCCATGTTCTTAGTTGGGGTGAAACCACTCATCTGTGGGTTCCCATCCATGGTGTGCCTAGCTCCTGAAAGCATGGGAAAAGACAAACGTCTCCAACGTCCTCACCTGTCTGCTACAGTGTGCTCGTCGGACTTCTGTGCTGGGTACTTTGGAGAAGAATGACTAGGCACGTTCCATTTTCTTCCAGCTCCGGCCATTTTCTTCCTAGACAAGAGATGCCCTCACAGGGTCCATCTCCAACACTGCACTCCTAGCTTAGTCCTAGTGGGCAGATCCACTTTTTTCTCCCCAACATAAAACAAACATTCTCTACTTTCCCTCAGGAGCCGGCTCTCCTACATGCCTTGGGGCTATCTCCAGGTCTAGGTGGGAAATATATAAATTCTGGGGCCTGCTGGCAGATTCACAGGACCTCATGCTAAGTCCTTGCCTGCAAACCTGAACTGATCAATCATAAGCAGGATCGCTTGGCTTCTAGCTATCATTCAGTGCGTCATTTCCTGGCGTGTTCTATCCATTGCACCTTCTCTAAAACTCCGTGGTGTAAAAACAAAAAGGAATTTTGCATCCAGATGGTGGCACATACAAGCAATCCCAGCAGTAGGGGAGGCAGGGCTGAGGCAGGAGGAACACAGGTTCAAAGCCAGCCTGAACTATGTATCAAGACCCTGGTCTTGAAAGAATAAATTCAGATTTCTAAGCTTTCGGAATTTAATGAAGTCTTCCTCTTGGGAGGAACTGAAAGGTAGACTTTTGAAGAATCGAAGAGTTAAAGTGACTAGGTTTGGTTTGCTCTGACCACTTTGGATGATACAGCCTGGGCTCTTGAACTTCTGCCTTCCAATTGGATTCCATCAATTACACGAGACTCCGTGGGTAGGAACAGAGAGACCTAAACATTTGTCCTGCCTATCGTTCTCCTGACTGACTAGGTTTGGCGGTTTGGGCAACCATCTACACAGCCCTCATCCTGGTTGTATGACCGTTGCCATAGAAACAGTTCTTGCTGGGTTCTCTCCATTCACTCTCCTGGTCCCCTCAAACCTAAGAGCAGTAACAGTTGTCCAACACTGCTGGTCTCCCTGGTCCTCTGATACCCTAGCTAGTTCTATTATCCCTTTCCACAGTCCTTTGTTAAAAGGACTTTAAGGATGCTGAACATGGTGGCCCATGCCTATACTAATGGTACATGGGCAGAGGATCACTGTAAATCCAAGGTCAACCTGATCTATAGCCAGCCAGGGTTATATAGCTATCAAGTCATGGGGGGGGGGGGACACAAAATTTAAAGTTAAAAATAAAGTCTTTTCATAGAAAACTCATCTTTTTTTTTTTTTTTTTTTTGTTTTTTTTCAAGTCAGGGTTTCTCTGTTTAGCTTTGCACCTTTCCTGGAACTCGCTTTGGAGGCCAGGCTGGCCTCGAACTCACAAAGATCCGCCTGCCTCTGCCTCCCGAGTGCCAGGATTAAAGGCGTGTGCCACCACTGCCCGGCAGAAAACTCATCTTTTGACTACCAGAACATCACTGAAATAAGCGACCAAATGCAACAGGAAGCCTGCTGGAGAGGAAACACTGGACCTGCACAGTCTGGTGTCACTGCGCGTTTGTCTCATGAAAACAGAGCGATCCTTAGTCTCATCACACCTTGCTCGAGCATCTTTCTGGCAGCCTGACTTTCAGCATTGCTGTTCTGCCTAAAGAGATAGCACCTCCTCAAACCAGCCCTACACTCGGTTACTTGCGACAGTTCTGTATCTCTTCTCAAATCAATAAACAGTAGTAAGTGGGGAGCCAAAGGAAGTAGAAGTGACAGAGTTAACTGTTTACCTCTAGTTCAATGGGGGAAAAAAATCACAGGTTTGAAGAAGCGACATTCTAATGTAGCGAGCATGCAGAGCAACACACAAAGATAACATCTGGAGTTTGTAGGGAGGCAAGCTTCTGAGACTGTCACCTCTAAGTGAATGTAGATACAAACTTGGTTTTTGTTTTCTGGCTTTCTACAGAGTTCCATCTTGCCTTTCATATTTTAATGTGTTTGACTATTTGTCCATATTTATAACTGTAGGCACAGCCTGAAACTTCAGGTGAGAATGAATTCGGGATAGAAGGACAACATCAGTAAAGATTAGCCTGTTGAGAACTATCTAAAGACAGCAGCCTAACGATAATTGTTTATCTACAAATAGTAAATGGCAAAAAATGAAAACACCCTCAGTTCAACATCTGGACCCTCTCAGCCTACCACTGCCCTACCTCATGAACTCACTAACACAATGTGGCGAGTTCTTCCTACCACTCAGCTTTTGTGCATTCTGTGACCCACGATCTGAAACACCGGCCCCAGATCTTTCCTTCTATTTCAGCCTGACTTTCCAGCGCTCAATACTCATTTGTAACCCACACCCTCAGGTGTACCCCCCCCCAACACTTTCCCTCATGATCTCATGTAATGAACATTCTTTGTCCCCCGAGCACGTGGCTCACTCACGGACTTGTCACTCAGTAAACTGCATTTTTGAGCCATGCTGCTGTCTCTCTCCAGCCCTTTTGTCTGACTTAGGGCTTCTACTGCTGTGATGAAACACTCAGGACCAAAAGCAACTTGGGGAAGAAAGCCTTTATTCGGCTTACTCTTCCAGATCACAGTTCATCATCATCGAAAGCAGCCAGGGCAGGAACTCAAACAGCGCAGGAACCTGGAGGCAGGAGCTGATGCAGAGGCCATGGAGGGAAGATGCTTACTGGCTTGCTCTTATGGCTTGCCCAGCCTGCTCTCTTATAGAAGCCAGGACCACCACCCCAGGGGAAATACCACCCGCAATTGGCTGGGCCCTCCCCTGTCAATTAGTAATTAAGAAAATGCCGTACAGGCCTGCCTACAGCCCAGGCATTTTCTCAATTGAGGTTCCCTCCTCTCAGATGACATTAGCTTGTGTGAAGTTGACATAAAACTTAGCCAGTACACTTTTGCTGGGACAATTCTTGGTGATTTTAATACCTTTTCAATAGTCTGATTTCTTAGGTTTTTTTAGTCAACCCTCTTGAATTGGCCTCTTCAGAGCAACAAGCAACTGGACTGCTTTGTCATTTTCATTAACTGGACCCCCTTCATAATCTTAATTTCAAACATTCCATTCTGTGGCCACAACCCCCAATATCTCAATATGACTCTGTTACCCCAGTGCCCTTCAGTTAACTAAGCCGATATTTTCAGTTTCTTACACCCTTCACAGTTTCCTTTTTATTTAATATAAATATATATATTTAATTCCTGTATTTTCTCTGCTTCTTTTATAATCCTCTGGTAAAACCCCAAGCTCATCTTATCCAAAGCTCTAACTGCTCCAAGCCTGTGTTTGACTATGGCTAAGAACAAGCGTACCACCATTTTGGCTGTTCTCCGTACTGACTCTTTATAAAGCACTCAACTTGCTTGTTGTAGAAACTACAGTCCTATGTCTTTTTCCATGCATTGGTTGATCTGCTGTCTCATGGAATAATAAGTAGTGTGCCAGTAAATGCAAGTGGTGTATGCAGCTTGGGGAACAAACACACCGAGTCTTGGTAAGCAAACAGGTCAACTGAAGAGATCAGACGTGTAGCATGTAACAGTGAGTCACCCACCAACATAGAGTGTTCAAAGTGACATGTTCCCGGCCTAGGTGTACCACAGGTATAAATAACCTCCATTAACTCAGCCAGACAATTAAGTAGGGGAAGCTGAGAGAACATCTACTGGTCATGTGCACAAGAAAGCTGTAGATTCTGTAAGGGTACAAGGGGCTTTACCTCCTACTCCTTTTCTTTCCGGTTCTGAGAGTCTGGCCTTCACTTCTTGAGTTTGTAGTAAGTCTACTAATGAACCTATTTCTTTGCTGTAAGTCCCACTGTCATTCTTCCCCACGCTACCATTTTGCTTTATCCCATAATGTCGTTTCCTAGTTGATGTTGCTGCATAAATACCAAGTTACTCGAGATGGAGTAGCTTCTCCAGAGGTGAATTATCCTCTCTACACAGCACGAGCCGACCACTAAGACAGCATTTCTCAACCACTTGTTTTCATTATTACTCTCCCAGGAAAGAATCTTTTTTTAGACATTTTTTTTCCTAATTGCCACCCTATAGATTTTTAATACCACAGTTATGCTGTATACTTGCTTATACATTGTACATATATCCATGCTTTATATATTAACAAGTAATTACACACACACACACACACACACACACACACACACACACACACACCACACACATAATCACATTTCACCTCAGGGGGTGATTTCTCCTCTGTTGAGAATCATGATTTAGACAGCCCATAGGAAGTACATCCTGCATATGGCTGTTAGCTGTGGCTGACAGGGTAGGCACAGAAGGGCACGTCTTTGTAGAAGTGTCTGCTTTAATGGTAAAGTTCTTCTCTTGGTACTTCATTTCATTTCTTTTATTATCTCTTTTTCACCTTGCTGTCTTTATTCTTAACTACTGAGTTCATGTTTTTCATGAAAATGATGTGTGCCCCAGTACCAGACTAGGACTAAGGAGCTCATAGTTTGGAATTTTAAAGTATGATATTAAACCATTATAGCAAGCCATCTTTTATCTTGCTAATAAGCAACTTCTTTAACCTGAGAAATTACAGTATCTGTGGATAGTATTGTCTAGGATTGTTGGACTACTTTTTCTTACCCCATCTTGCCTCCATCCTGTTTTACTGTCGATAGCATATGTATTGTTAACACCAGCA
>CABHPP010000430.1:45077-63846 GCA_902168425.1 Peromyscus attwateri | reverse complement strand
AAAGAAGGCTGAGCAAAGCCGGGGAAAGCAACACTCTCTATGGCCTCCAAGTCAGCTCCTGCCTCCAGGTTTCTACCCTGTTTGAGTTCTTGTCCTGACTTCCTGCAATAAGGAACAGTGTTGTGAAGTGTAAGCCAAATAAGCCCTTTCCTCCCTGACTTGCTTTTTGGCCACAGTGTTTCCTCGCAGCAACAGAAACCCTAACAAAGACACCACCACACACACTCGATGAGTGTTGGCTCCCTTCTCTCCTTTTCATTATTCCAGTCACCTGGCCTCCCTTTCAGCCCTTCCAGAAATATCCTTATAGTTCAATCCTCAGGGGTAAACAACCCAGATTTAGAGATTCCTGGGACATTTCACAACCTCTACTAAAAGAGACGAAACTAGTGGAAAAGTCTCACTGGACACCAGGACGCCCCAGCTCTGAGGATCCTGAAGTATGGAGATAACCCAGCTTACCCAATCCTATCAGGAAATGCAAGAAAACAGGACATTGATGGAAAGCCTTCATGTAGACAAAAGAAACATGCCCCACGTGGCCCCACTGCTTATCTGGCTCGAGGGCTGCTTGGATAATCACGGAGTGCCAGGACTGGGAGACAGCTGCAGCTGTGGGAGGGGACCCCACAGCCACAGGCTCAACTCTCTCAGCAAGAGGGCTGCAGGCCACAGGGTCTCCGACCCTGATCTATAGGAAATAAAGGCACAGTTGTAACGCAGCAAGAAGATTCTGACAATGGTGCTCCCTTCACCTCACCGTGCCCCCAAATCCTCTGGAAACAATGAAAAATTGAGAAGAATGAACCCACAATTAACTTGAGATGGAGAAGAAATGCTTTAAAAAAATAAAGCAAGTTTTTTTGTTTACTTGTTTTTTTTTGTTGTTGTTGTTTCTTTTGAGACAGTATCTCATATATCCTAGGTTGGCTTTTTTTGAGCTTTTTAACATAGCTAAGCACGCCTTGAACTTCTGATCCGTCTGATGCCACCGCCAGAGTGCCAGGATCACAGGTGTGTACCAGCATGCTCAGTCCTGTGGTGCTGTGGGTTGAGGGGTGTCAAATCCAGGGCTTCAAGGATGCTTAGCAAGCATTCTGTCATCTAAGCTGCCTCCCCAGCCTCAAACAAGGATTTCTTAAAGTGTCTGGATAGGTGTTGTGGAAATTCTTCATCTTCTGTTAGACTAATGAATCTTAAACTGCTCCTCTTAAATACTTTTAAACATTTATCGGGACACTACTCAAATCATACAAATTTGTTTTCCGAATGTTCTCACAATGACACAGAATTCTCACACCACTCTGACTTTTCTTCTTGCTTCCTCAGCATCTCTCTTTTAAAGAGAAATGGGAGCTATTTTTCTTCATTAACCATTCTGGGCTCTCTGATCAATCTGGTAATTGGGTTAAGCAGATTATATCACCATGAGAGGCAGTCAGCCAGGTCACAACGAGTTATTTATGTGATGGACATAACTGAGTCACATAAGAGACTTCTGCAAATAAATTGAATCATTATTGATTGGAAATAAATCACTGCTAATAGACCCAGGCAGGGTGGGGGAGGGAATATCAGCCAGCCACAGGCCTGGCTAGAGGAATAGCTCATCCAAGAACATACTTCCTGAGGCTGGGGAAATGGTGCAGTTAGATAAAGGGGTGGCCACAAAAGCATGCAGAACTGAGTTTGAATTTCCAGTAGTCATGTAACAAGCTGCGTGTGGTGGCACATATCCTTAATCCACATTTTGGGGAGACAGAGGCAGGAAGATCCCTGGAGATTAGTGGCCAGTTAACTTCTCTGAATTGATGAGCTCCAGGTTCAGGGAGAGACAGTGTCTCAAAACAAAGTCAAGAGCAATTGAAGATACCTGGCACTGGCCTCTGGCCTCTGCATATATGTACACACACATGCATGCTCACCCCCCACCCACACACACACATACCACACATCCTTCTCCAGGGGAGGAGGCAAAACACCTAAATACATAAAAAAATAAAATTAAAAATAAAAGATGAATGACAGTTGGTGAATTGCCAAGTAGACATGGGCAGCTGGGGACATTAGAAGAAAGGTACTGTAGTGGGGGGGGGGGGAAGAAGTCCCAAAGAAGATCCCAGATGGCAGTTTTGCTGGGCAAAGTGGGGAACAGAGACTATTGGAAACTAAGCTAAGAAAACAGGCAATTTCTGAGCCTGGGTGGATCTGAGTGCATTGGAAGTGTTTTAAACTGTCCCAAGTTCAGATAGGAAATCTTGAATCTTTTGCCCAAGCTGGGCAAACCTAGAATCTACGTGGCATTTGATTGACACCCCCGGCATTTGTACTATGCTGTCCTTACTCCTCTGGATGCCCACCCTCCTTCAGAGAAGAGTGCATGCTGGGAAAGAAGAACGTCTGTTCTAAGTGTCCAGAATCTGAGTGGCAAACCATCCTGAGAGAAAGACCACGGATGGAACTGAGCAGCCACCAGACATCACTTTAGCTTACAGATTCACCCAGAGGCCTAGAGTTAAAGGACATTGCTGGTCCCTCTCTCTGTTGCTAGCCCATTGGAACAGATCAGTTGCCTGCTTGCTTAGCAGTATCCCGGGATGTGACAGACATCCTGACCTGGATGAGAAAGTGATGAGATGTGGGCAGAGGAGCTGGAGAGGGAGGAAACTAGACAGTGAGTGGTTGGGCACAGATGGAGCACACAGGTTGACCGGCAGGGAGGACAGGTTCGTTAGGAGAGTTCCTGGGTTGCAGCCACAGAAACCTGGCTAATTAAGATGGAAAAGAATGTCTCAGAAATACCCAGGGAATCGCCAAGATTTGACAGCAGATGCTGAAGAAAAAGCAGGAAAAAGAGCACAAATGACAGAATGCAATCTTGCTGGCTGCTCCTTACAAAATTCGTGAATTTTCATTTTCCCTGCCTCCTTCTCCTCGGGATCCAGGGAATAAAAACGTTGCATCACATTGACTGTGCTTAAAGCCACATGCTTGTCCTCCACTTGGCGGTCACTGGATGTTGAAAATTGAGGTCTTTACAGACCATTTTGCTACTGTACGGGTAAGGTAGACCCAAGAGCACACAGGGGATGAGGGACATTTGAGTACTAGGACTGGCTGCCACAGATCTGATGTTTACCGGAGCAGGATTTGGTGACTCCTTGGGGAGTCAGGATCCACTTAGCAGCACTGGCCCCCTGGCCCATTCAGGACATGGCAGGTCGTGGTTTCTAGGGTCTGGGAAGGAAATGGTGTTGCAGGAAGTGAATGAAAGAGTGATACTTGGAGAAAGGAGCCCCTGGCCCACTGGGAAGTTTTGTCTAAATGTAGCCCGGAGTAATAAGAGTGCTGTGTCCTGGGAGGGTCTATAGATCAAGTGGACCTGGAATTTTAAAATGAGCATAGGAGGGTTCCAGTCTAGACTGGCTAACTCAGGCCTCAAGCCTGGCACAGGTTGCACCGTGCAATAATACTTACATGTCAGGAATGGAGTCTCTCGGTTGTGGAGAGTTGAAAGTGAAATTTGAAAGCATGTTTCTCCAAGGGATGGTTGAGAATGTACCAGAAGGAATGTAGGCTCAGATCCGGGCAGAAGAGGGGTGAGTGCTGCTTCTTTCCCAAGTGCTTTGTGACATGATTTCTTTCTTTTTTTTTTCTTTCTGTAATACAGGATAATAGCATTTATCTCATACCTTATATATAATACTCAACAAACATTTTCCTTTTCACTAGAGTTATACATCCAAGAAGTTATTTTTGTGACTCTGATCTTGTTAGGAATACCTAAAAGAGGTTCCAGGGCAATTGAATAAGTCCCAAACACCACGAGTCTGACACTTAGGAGGTTTCAGTATACTCCAGAGACTAAACATTTCCACTGTGGAATGTGTTAACAGAAGCCGTGTTCTGAAATAGAGCAGGAATGGGGAATGATGGGAAATAGAGTCTTGTCTGAAGAGTGGTGTGCGTGGTACTACGCGTTGTCATCCAACTCTCTTGGGTCCTGTATGGTCATGGCCCTGAAGAGACATCCCCACTTACAATGCTGGTATTCCAGACTCATCATTTGCATCTGGGGTTCTCTGAAGGCTTCTGGGCTTAGCACAGCATCTGATGCAGAAAAGGGTAAGGTAGCATCCCAGTGAGTAAAGAAGACCACTCAACCCAGTGACACCAAAGAAGACCACTTTCACTGAGTCCATTTCTATCTCTGTAAATGGAGCATAACCTTGGTACTATGGTTACTATGAAATCAGACCACAAGGCCAACCTTTCCAGTGAATTTCCAAAAAGCATGAGGACTCAGACACCGTAGACAGTGGTGCTGAGTGGCCTCAGTCCTAGAAAGGGTGAATCTCTGTGAATCATGCCATGCAGCTGGGCTCAGCGACTTTGAAGATAGGCCTGCAATGCTAAAATCTTCGTTGTGGATGTATTCACAGTAGCTGAAGTACTGGACCTTCAGGTGTCGGAGAGGGCAATGGCTTTGTCACCTGTGAGCCACCAGCCTGTGGAGCACCTACCTGGTCTGTTCCTGAACTTTCTCCTAGAGAATCCACACTGAGGCTCCCCACTCTGGGTATGATGTTATGTTGAAAACTATAACAAAAAAGTGATGACAGCCCATTTTGCTCCAGCTGCAACCCATAGCCTAGTGTGCCTGGCATGTGAGATCTCAAGACATAAACTTATGTTTAATAAGTGAATGAGGAATGAGAAAGTTTATAAATGAGCAGAACAGCATGCGGAGCTATTATATTTCCCCTCAACCCTAACACTGTGGGTTGATAGTTAGGAAACTAACTAGGGTAGGTTTTCCATTCAGTGACAACATCCAAAAACTCCTCCCAGGAGGAGCCCAGCACCACCAAGCACAGCTCTACTTGTCAGAACCCAGAGGAGCAAGCTGTTTAAGAAGAGAGAAGTATCCAGACTACATCCTATCTGTAGAGGCTAGAACCAGCCAAGAATGGCCATGGTGGCACAGATCTGTAATCACAGCACTTGGGAAGCTGAGGCAGAGGGATTTTTGAGTTAGAGGTTGGTCTGGGCTAGATAGCAAGACCTTGTCAAAGAAGAAAAGAAGGAAGGAAGAAAGGAAGGAAGAAGGGAGGAAGGGAGGAAGGAAGAAAGGGAGGGAGGGAAGGAAGGAAGGAGGGAGGGAGGGAGGGAGGGAGGGAGGGAGGGAGGGAGGGAGGGAAGGAAGGAAGGAAGGAAGGAAGGAAGGAAGGAAGGAAGAAAAGAAGGAAAAACAAAACAACTGCAATAAAAAAAAATGTAGGAGAAGACTCTAGATGGCTGCAGGTAAATTGCCACTGTAGAGTTACCTTTACAGTCCCATTTCCTTTGGACAAGATTTGCAATCTGCAGGTAGCAGTTTTTCCTCTAATTGGAAATGCACCTTTCTCCCATCGGCGGCTGAGGTGAGCACAGAACAAAGGGATGCCAAGTTCTCTGAAGTGCTGTGGTGAAAGGTGCCATAATTCTTTCTCTAATATCTCATCCTCTTAAGTCCCTTTTCAGTCACTTTGGAGAATTTTTTAAAAAATAGCCAGATCTCAAGTGACCATTGATTTCTACAAGTGATGGAGGCAGACACACGTGAGTCATCAAATCCAAATTGAGGTTCGTTCTTTTTGTATAAGGGGAAAAAACTGTCACGTTGTTAGGGAGCAAGCTGTCATGGTTCTTAATAATTTTCTTTCATCCAGACTTTCAAAGCGGTTTGTAAATACAAACTCACTTATTCACACTCAGTTAGATAGAGGAAATAGGATAAAATGCCATAATTACAAATACCGTAATCACTGCTGTATACTGCGTACATCGTTGGACGCAATGTGGTATCACTTATTTCTTACACTGAAGGCTCCTAAATGTTTAGTTCTTGACCAAGTGTGCAGGATTATCCTGAATGATTACGAGGTCATGGTGCAGAGTCATTAAGTTCCTAGAACCTGGTGTCAGACAGCCTGGTTGAATCCCATCCAAATTCCTTTCTGGGTCTGTACATTTGGGTGAGTTAACCTCTCTGGGTGCCGTTTCCCCCTGTGAAAGTAGTGAGTATGAAAATAATGGTCCTGGGTACACAAGAGGCCCTACCTCTTCCTGAGGCCCTAGTGCCTGCTAATGACTGCTGTAGAAGGGGCTATCATTTCTTTCAAATGTGTAGCCACTTGGGGTCTAGCTGAGAAGAAGAAGAAGAAAAAGAAGAAGAAGAAGAAGAAGAAGAAGAAGAAGAAGAAGAAGAAGAAGAAGAAGAAGAAGAAGAAGAAGGGCTCCAGAGAACAGGGGAGGGGGACAATAGAGGGAATCAGGAGTGAATATAACCACAATACATTGTGTATGTGTATGAAACTATCAAAAAAATAAAATTAAAGAATGGGACCCACCTCACTCTGATGGTTACTTTCAATACTCAGTTTGATGAAATCTAAACTCACCTAGACAATGGGCCTGTGGGCATGCCTATGGGCCTGTGGGGCGTTATCTTGATTCCATGAATTGAGGTGAGAAAACCCACCACTGTGAGTGGCACCATTCCCTGGGCTAGAACCTTGACCAATATAAAAAGGGGAAAGTGAGCTGAGAACATTAATTCGCAGCTCTCCACTCGACCTTGGATACAATGTGATCACCTGACCTTGGATACAATGTGACCACCTGTCTCAAGCCCCTGCTGCTTAACTTCATGACCATGAAGGAGTGCAACCTTTGAACTCAGAGCCAAAACAAACCCTTTCTCCCTTAATTTGCTTTTGTCAGGGTGTTTTATCATGGGGACAGAAAAGACAGCAAAGTAACTACGACACGTGCCTTCAAACAGTCCAACCATTTGCTAGGAGAAGAAACCTCCTCAGCATCTAGCCTTGTTTCTTCTCGCCCTCAAGATGCAGCAAGCAGATTCTGTGATGACAGCATGGCTACTCATCATCCCTGTGTGCATTTCCCATACAGAGAAGGAGAGATAATCTTGGTGTGGAGATCTGACCGAGGTCCCAGGAAGGTAGCCCCATGTTGGCCAGATTCTCAACCCTAAACCCAGGCTTTGACCCAGGGCCCTTGTGGGAGTGCAATAAATCCTGAGGCCAGAGGCCTGGGTTTGCCCAGGTTAAGCCACATGGCTCAGGAAGAGTTCTGTCTATAGGCACTCAGGATCATGTCCCCAAAGATGAATGGAAGAGCAACCAAGCACAGTTGTGAGCCTCTGGGCAGCAGACCACGGAACAAGACTGCACCTGTCTTCCCTCTACCCTGCTGTGGGATATTCTGTATGGCAAATGTGTTGCTAATAAAGCACTGATTGGCCAGTGGCTAGGCAGGAAGTAGGCGGGACTAACAGAGAGAATTAAAAGAGCAGGAAGGCAGAAGTCACTGCCTGCCAGCCTGCCTGCCAGCAACCGCCAGGACAAGCAGCATGTAAAGATGCTGGTAAGCCACGAGCCATGTGGCAAGGTATAGATTTATGGAAATAGATTAATTTAAGATATAAGGACAGTTAGCAAGAAGCCTGCCACGGCCATACAGTTTGTAAGCAATATAAGTCTCTGTGTTTACTTGGTTGGGTCTGAGTGGCTGTGGGACTGGCAGGTGAAAGAGATTTATCCTGACTGGGCCAGGCAGGAAAACTCTAGCCACACTACCCTGTAAGTTTCACTGCAGCTACTGCTTAAGCAAGCCCAGAAAGTCCTTCTCCAAAGCCCCTCTACCCTGTCATGTGCACAGCCCCAGGGTGCCATTTGAGCAATGTTACCTTCTGTAGTCATGATGCCCATGGGCACCACTGTCCTAAGACTTTCTAGGCCCCTGATGTTTCAGAAAACCACAGTGAAGCAGAAATGCTGCTGCTGTTGTTGTTTTTAAAGGCAGGATCTCATGTTGCCCAAGCTGTCCTTGAACTCACTATGTAGCCCAGGATGACCTTGAACATCTGACCCCAAGTCCTGGGATTACCAGAGCACACCACTACTTCTGGTTTTACACAGTACTGCACGCAGAGCCCAGGCCTTTGTGCATGCTAGATGAGCACTCTACTAACTGAACCCCATCCTTAGCTCCACATTTTGGTTTTGTAAAAATTATGTTGTCCGACTAAAACTTTTCATGTACAAGTGTTGAAACTGATCGATGTGATTGGTGGAATGAGCAAACGGCTCAAACTTAATAAGTCCAACAGCAATTGGACTAGGCCGGGTGTGGAGCAAAGGTTTACCACTAATCTACGCTGCCGCTCTCCCTAGATTATGTTCATGTTCAGTATCTGACTTCTAGGGTTGACTCTTGAAGGACATTCCGTAAAGAACAACCACGAAAACCAGGCTTTCAATGAACACAGTTAGAACTTGAAAGGACCGTAGTTGGAACTCGGTCCCTAAATTCTAAAATCTTCCTATTAGTATCTATCTTTAGCATTTAAAGACGGGGAGTGGAGGGCTTGCTTTAAACCACCCCTAGAAGAGCTGCAGGTGATGATGTAAAGAGGGTGGTACCACTTCCCCACAGAGGGAGTTGAGAGAGATCAACTGAGAGGTCAGTCTTGTTCATGTGGATCTGTCAGAGCTGTTAAATTTATTTATCTTGTCCTTGGTTGTAGAGTAAGATGAGCAGCCGATCTGAGGACCAGGCGATGGACAAGCTTGTCTGCCATCCCCACCAAAGCTTCTGGGCTGAGGTAGTCCTTTGGCAAACTGAAGATATTTGACTTCCTCTAGAATCCTTCATGGGATCAGGTTTTCCATGCTCCCCAGCCAAAAGTGATTGATAAGTCCTCAGGGGAATCAGTATTACCTAAGGTGAGATGGCCTTACCAGACCATACAACTCCAGAGGGTCTTGGAGCTGGTTGCCCAAGATGAGCGTGGGCTCAGAGTCAGTCTCCCCTGGCTACTGGAAAGGCTTCTGGAAAATGCACTGAATGTTGGGATGTGGATCAACTCTCAAGGGACAATCTTCATGCCACCATTAGTGGGAGCAACGTGAAAAGAGCCCTCCTTGCTCACGGACAAAAGCATGACTAAGTTTAGTGGGCACCATGGTTTCCCACAATGTCCCCAGGGTACAGACGCAATCTCAAAAGGGAGAAAACCATCATGAGAGATGAAAACTCTGGTGGGCTGAGCTTATGCCCCAAAAGGGCTGCTTCAGATTAGGAAAGACTTCACATTTTTGAAGTGTCGGGATTAGGCCTCGGTTGTTGAGGAGTGAAGGTACAAGGGCACTCATTTTATACAGCTCACTTGGAGCAGTGTTAGAAGTGTAAAACCCATGAGGTAAAGACGAATAAGACAAAGTCACTGCTTTGAAAAGCATGTGGTCTTGGAGTATGTCACAAACTTGAAGCATGGAAATTGGAAGTGTCCACCTTAAGGCTTTACATCTGACTGGTCTTGACTTATGAATAAAAAGCTCTTATGAAGTGGGCTTATGCGATACTGCAGAAAGCCAAGGCTGGAGTGCTAACAGTCTCTTGACAGAAATGCAGTTGAGAAGAACAGCAAGATGAAGCCTGCTACAGGGCAGTCTAAACAAGCTACGAGTGATGCTTTACAAAAAGAAACCAAAGAAACGCTGAGATGATAAATCGGACAAGGAAAGTAACCGCTTTAGAACAAGACACCAGGGGACCCCGGACATTATGGAAGCCGGGAGGACACTCCTTCCCAAGAGAAAGGACACATCCAGAACACACCCCAAGAGGAGACCTTGGGCAGAGGCTCAAAGTGTTGCAGACCAGCACAGTCCAGTCGTCAGACACACAAGGGCGAGGACTCAGAGATGGCTGCAGCTGGGTGCACAAGAAAGGACCTAGTCAGGGCAGACAGGTCAAAGGGTAACGTGCTCCCTGCATAAGCACGAGTGGCTGAGTTTGGATCGCCACAATCTATGTGAAAAGCTAGGCTATGGCGTAGCTACAATGCTGCGGGTGGGCAGGGCATAGACACAGGTTGGCCCCAGGACTCCTGGACAGCCGAAATGGTGAGCTCCAGGCTCCTTGAGACTCTGTCTCAAAAGGAAAGGTAAAAGCCATTTAGAAAGACATCCAATGCCACCCTCTGGCCTTCACATGTCCTTTTGTAGGTGAGCACACCTGTATACACACGTGCACAATGTAACCCCCTCTCCTTCTTGTTCCCTCCCCTCCCCCCACATGTTATATTTAAAAACAATAACGAGGCCCACACTGTAGCTAACTATTGTCAATCTTAAGATAACTTAAATGTATAACATAAACATCTCAGTTGTGTTGTCAAGAAAGAACTGGGAATATTTTTAAATAATAATAGTGACGACGATGATGATGATGAAAATGAAAACTTTTTAAAAAGGGGGATAACCTCACTTGGTTCCCCAAGACTCAGAGCTATCAGCAGACATCTCAGGGCACAGTAATTTGGAGTCATGGTAGCAGACAGGGTGTTGGAGCTGGGAAGGTCATCCAGTCACATGGGTTAAAGCACTGTCATCAATTTCTCAGTGAGAACCAGGCACCTGCTTAGAACACACTCTGGATACTTTACAGCTAATTTCCCGTGTTCTCAGGCATGCACAGGTCTTATTACAGAGTACAGGTTTAAAAGTTCTGAGCATAGACTTTTGATGCTTCCATTAAAATTCAAGTTAAATATCACTCTCGGTATGCATTCTGCCTGGTTATTAAAATCAAGGTTCTGGCTAAGGAGTTCTTGCAGAGATTTTGATGATTATGCTGCCTAGGCCATACTTACTGGTTCCTAGGAAGCTGCTGTCTGGCATTGTCTCTCTAAGCAAGCACTCTCATGGTGGTTTGGAGTTCATGTCTGTCATAGCCAGGCCTGGGGATGTGATCTTCTAAGTATTCCTTTGTAAGTCATCAAACAACCTCCCTACACTTACAGCCAGTCATATCCAGGAGCTGGTCTGTACTGGTTCCCAAGAACCAATTATTAAATGTTCAAGAATGTTGTGAGCTAGTAATTAAATATAGTTGTTACTAGAAAGTGAAGAGTATCAATCTGTGTTTAAATAAATTAAAAGGAGTTATGGTGGGTTGAATG
Organism: Peromyscus attwateri; assembly: GCA_902168425.1. Classification (NCBI taxonomy): domain Eukaryota; kingdom Metazoa; phylum Chordata; class Mammalia; order Rodentia; family Cricetidae; genus Peromyscus; species Peromyscus attwateri. The sequence continues at coordinate 52,814 of CABHPP010000430.1, read as the reverse complement.
AGAATGGCCCCTCTAGACTTGTTTGTTTGAATATTTGTTCTCAAGTTGGTAGAACTGTTTGAGAAGGATTGGGAGATGTGGCCTTGCTGGGAGAAGTGTACCCTGGGGGCAGGCTTTGAAGTTTCCAGAGCTGCATGTCATTTCCAATGTACGCTCTGTCTCCTGCAGGTTTTGTTGTAGAAGAAACTCAGAGTAGTTAAATTAATGTTACAAAGGATTTACTAATAGACTTGCTTAGAAGATCTTAAGGAATGCTGCCTCCAAAATATCCCAAAGCTAAGTAGTGTGCTAACCAGGGCTATTAGAGATGAGGGAAATTCAGGATACTAAGATGTAAATGTTTATTCAACAGCCATTAGGCCCCATTCCCATAACAAAGATACACTTCTAAGGGGCAGCTCAAGACGGGCAATGCAGGCCTTGACCACCATCAAGTTCTGGTCCACCATTAAGTGCCCTGTGCTCTTATCAGGAAAAACATGATTCTGCCAGGTGGACAAGATGACCCGGGGTAACAGCTATTCTAACAACAACAACACTGGTGTACTTAAAATAATTCCGGCAATATGTAATATCTACGCTGTGTAAATTTTCTATTTGCTAAAGTGACCAGACGTGTAGTCTCCTGATTCTGTTTGAGCTGTGTGAAGTGTAACCTGGGGCCCAGACATGAAAGAGATCTAAGGATGACAGTGCTGTGGAATGCACATGCCTAGGGTGCATAATCTTCTGGTCCAGGCCAGATCTTCCTTGGGCATTAGCCAAGAGCAGGGCAAGCACTATTAAAGAAACTTCCCTTCATTTCTAAGTGTGTGAAGTGACTTTTCACTGAGAAGGCATGGTATTTCTATAATAAAGAAGTGAGCTTTCAGCTGTTCTTGACTTTTGCTCTGCCATCATGGACTCCAACTCTCAGGAAGCACAGACCCAATTAAACACTTTCTCGTATAAGTTTCCTATAACTAAAACATAGAAGAAACACTTTCTAGTCATTTTAAATTTCCTATTTCTTATGCCTTCAAGGATACATGCACCTGTTTTTTGTATGACAGAAATACAATATGGTGATCTGCTACTGTTCACATCTCCCCCCACCTGTGTTCAGGAACGTCATGTTGATAGTTTGAGATCAGCCTTGATGAGGGCATTTACATGAAAGAAATTAGCAGGCGACTCACCATAATTGATTGAATTGATAACTATCTGCATTTGCAAAAGTGGATGTGTGTCTGCAGCTGTTACACTGTAAGTGGCACAGACAAATGGAGAAAATATTCTTCCACTATTCAGATCAGATTTATGATTCAGCAAAGTGACTTAGGTTGTCTACAGAGAGCGATGTCCTCTGTATGTTTTCACTATTTCACTGTTGATGCTAACGTGTTCACAGACATAAATGTGAAGCAGCATCCACGAGGGAGCCACACATCTGCTGTCGCTGTAGGTTAGCTGCAGAGCCAAAGGCTCAGCAAAAACCAAGAGCCTTTGTGGGAATCAACTTTGATGCCGAGTTCACAAAGATAGATGTAGTTCATGTCCATGTGGAGGTCAGAGGTCAACATTAAATGTCTTCTTCTGTAACTCTCCACCTTGTTTGAAACAGGGTATCTTAGTAAACTCTTCGTCACTGATTAGCAGTACTGGTGACCATCATGCTGAGCTCTTGAGGTCCTCCTTACTGCTACCTCTTCAGCACTGAGACTACAGGCATATACTTCCACACCCGACTTTTTATTTGGGTACAGTGATCCAAACTCAAGTCTTCATGCTTCTATGGCAAGCCTATTATCAACCATCTCCCTGAGCCCTATTTTTATTTTTTAGTTTTGTAGTGTACATCTTATATACAGTAAATGTATATAACACATACATTTCCCCCCTAGAGAGTCAGTTGTTAAACATTAGTAGGCACATCTCTGTTTGGGAAATCTTTTATAGGGAAAAGGACAGGAATGGGTCCATTTTATTTGACTTCGGCTTTTGGTCTTTGTTTTTTATTCTCCTAGAGAGGATTTTATCTTTCTTTGTTGAAGAAATGCCCAGTTTCAGATCTTCACAGACTTCTTTGTTCTTTCTCCAGGTATAAAAGGGAGCTTGGCTTATCATCCCTGGCAAGGAACTTGAAAGCAGTAATCTTTTATTTCCTCCACAATTAAGTAGTTTTGTTTAGGGACAAAAATGAACATGCTACATCATCTGTGCTAATCTAGAGAATCTCTACAGGAATACTAGGGTGTCTCTGAGCACAGTGGTGTCTTTCTTGGCTCTTGCGTGGACTTGGCTCAGAAGTTAGGGTGCCAGACACACAGTCACATAAAACTTACACTCAGCCAGTGGATTTTAGATTCTTGTCTCAAGAATTTGAGGAATGAAATTCATGAATCACAGAGGGTAAGTTTCAGGATGGGGGATTTTATGAGAGGGGCTTCAGAGAAAGAAAGGAGGTAGAGTCTGTGAGGCAAAGGGGTTCGGGAGTGGGGTACTATCCATCTTCGAGGCTGGGGCCTTTGAAAAAGACTTTGGATGGAGACTGGGGTGAAATACAGGGAGGAAGAAGAGCTGGTCGGTCCAGTTGGCCAGCCAGGTGTCGGTCATGTCGTCACAGCCTGAAGGCAGGGTTCTCACTGAGGAGAAGAAACAAACCAGAGCAGCACAGGGCTCTCTTCCGGCATTGCTGGCCCCTGGTGAGGATGTTCTCAGACCTGCTGCCCTACCCGGCCGGTTCCTACCTCCTGTGCTCATTCGAATCATTACGTTTCTCCAACACTTGTTTGCGGTGGCTTTGAAAATTATCTTAACGTTTGAGAATATTTAACTTTGTGATAGTTTAAGGGAAATGAAAGTAACAGCTTTTTGTGTACTGTAATCAAACTTTAAAAAAAAACATAATTTATGTGTATGGTGTATGTGTGCATGTGTGTGTTTGTGAAGGCACATTCTTGCCCTGGGGCATGTATGGAGGTCGGAGGACAGCCTCAGCTGTCAATCTTCACCTTTCACCTTGTGTGATGTAAGAGCGGTCTTGTTGGCCACCTGCTTTTTTGAGACATCCCTCACCAAGCAGGCTTTGTGGAGTCGGAGTGAGTCCCGGGCATCTTGCTGTCTCCACTTCTAAGCACCAGGATGAGGTGTATTACACACCATAGTGCCCAGGTTTGTACGTGGCTTTGGGATCAAACTCGAGCTTCTAGCCACTTTGAAAATTAGAAATAGTTATTCCTTGTGTAGGAAACTTCTGAGGGAAATAAGTCTTATTAGGATGAGTAGGAAGCCAGGCACTGAGCCGTCTCACCTAATGGCCCTCCCAGTCAATGACATTAGCATCCCTCTCTTGTTCACACCTCACCTCCATCGAACCTATTCCCCATCATCTGGCAGTCTGGGTACGAGATCTAGACTCTCAAAAACAGTAGAAAGCTTAGGAGAGGGATCCCTTTCAAATCCTTCATCCTGGTCACAGGACTGTGGCATTGTAACTGTGTTAGTACAAAAGCTTTATTTGTTGAAAATAGTAAAAGCTGAAAAGACGGGAGGGACCCAGGTGACAGAGCAGGCAGTGGCGGGGGAGCGGGGAAGGCAAACACGTTTTATGCTTGACTCTTTTCTGACAAATTAAACAAAGAAGGATAAAATCATTATTCATCTGTATGTTTTGAAAATAATACTTCATGATGTTTGGGGACATACTGGAGAATTTCACTTAGTGTTAGTATGAAAATTTTATTCTGTTGAAAGGTAATTTGCCTTCTAACTAATGTTCTGTATCACTATCCTGCTCAAAACATCGTCTCCCAGTCTCCAGCATATTCTAAAAATTAAGATGTCATTATATGTTGGCTGAGTAAACCACTCATGTAAAAACCAGTAACCGTGAAAGCATCATTGGCTCCTACATGAAAATAATCACCATATTTACTTTTACAGTTCCTTGGCTGTTGCTTTATGGATGTAGCATTTAAACGTATTAACTTCAAGATAAAAAAAAATAGTTTTAAAGTAACCATTACTTTTGGGGTGATTACAGAGATGATGAATAATGAGATTCATACTCTGACCGATGGACTCTTTGAAATCCATACATACCATTAATAAGTATGTGGACTGCTACAAAAATGAAGACAGCCTGACCTGACTGAACTTCTCTATTCTGTGACACAAGGGGCCACAGTAAGCATTCTGTGGTGGGCACAGTGATGTTTCCTAGATACCGAAGTGGGGAGACTGCTGGAGTCCAAGATCTGGGACAGCTTGAGCAACATAGGAAGACTTCTCTTGCAAGAGAAAAAGAAGAAAGTAAAATAAAAGCAGAAAATGATTTTAAAAAGAAAAAAGGAAATCTTCAGCTAGGCTCTGTGCTCTCAACTGCTGAGCTCTGGGGTTTGAAGAGTATTTCGATTGTCATCTGCCAATCAAATTTAGCCACCACATTTCATCAAGCGATTCCACCTGCTGACCTCTGATCTAGTTCATCGGACTTTAATATGTGGTGTCTGAACAGCCAATGACACACTGAACACAGGTGTTCCTGCATCACCAGGCAGACTCTGAAACCCAGAGCCCTTAGGGGAGTCCTGGCATAGGGTGAAACTCACCCCTAATTAGATAAAGATTATTATACACATTTCTGGAAGGCTTAATTTTTCCTGCTCCCGCTCAACCAAGGCGAAATGAAGTTGTCACTCCTTCATGATTCCTATAGCTTATGTTTTTTTTTCAATATAAAAAGTCAAGAGGTTTCTGATCCAAAATCGAGTCTTGTTTAGGTAAAAGGACACTGTGGCAGCAGGCAGGCTAGAATTCTCCGCTCTCTGAGAGCCAGAAGAAGCATCTCCCTTTGCCTCCTAGATGCCGTGGCCTATCTAGCACTGAGTGTCCATCCTTGCTCCCCATCCATGCCTTCAATCCAGTTGGCAAATTATAGCTCAGGATCCGGTTGCAGATTGCCACCAGTTTCTGTGAATAGAGCTTTCAAAGCATAGCCCAGAACTAATTAACTGATGATCCTAGGGTCTGCTAGCCTAAAATATGGCGTTCTGCACCTTTAAGAAAACATTTCCTGATCTTGCTGGGGGAGGGGGATCATTGCAGTCTCTTTTTACTCCCTTTCTAGTGGAACACACATGTGATGAACAGGCCAGCCAGTGGCGCCTCTGCATATTTTTAAGACCATGGCAAATGTGCTTAATCTATTGCCCTCCTTTTCTGTACATTTTGTGCGTGTATGCGTGTATGTGTGTGTGTGTGTGTGTGTGTCTATTCATCTTTGTGTACTCAAGAAGATCATTAAATTCACTCGGAGGAAACTGAATTCTTTATTAGATTATCTTTCCATACAGATTCATGATGTTAATTTACTTACATGTCCTTCAGAATGTTCCTGATTCTTCTCATGAGAGCCTTTTGATGCTAAAATGGCATCTCACAGCTTTGAGCTTCATTGCCCCCAAACTCCGAGCTCAGTATACCCCTGTCACTCCCCACTTAGGACAAATCACAGGTCCTGCCCTCTGGTATAAGATAAATTCCAAAAGGATCAATATCTATGGATACATAGTCATTCAAGTAGTTTGAAAACTATATGAATTTTTAAATGATTTGTTAATGGTAAAGCCTTTTCTTACAACAACATGTCAAAATTAAGAAGCAAGAAGAGAAAACTGATAACTTTGATTACATAAAAAATGTCCTTTCTTAGGGCTAGAGAGATGGCTCAGGTCTTAAGGGAACTTGTTGCTTTTTCTGAGGATCTGGGTTCAATTCCAGCATCCACATGGCAGCTTACAACTGTCTGTCACTCTAGTTCCAGGAGATCGAACACACTTTTCCATCCCTTGAGAACACCAGGCATGCAGTAGTGCACAGACATACATGCAGGCCTACACATAAAATAACTTAAATCTCTATCTCTGTCTATAGATCAGGCTATCCCAGAACTCTCTATATAGATCAAGCTGGCCCCAAACTCTCTATATAGATCAGTATTGCCTAGAACTCTCTATATGGATCAGGCTGACCTAGAACTCTCTATGTAGGTCAGGCTGAACTAGAACTCTCTCTGTAGGTCAAGCTGGCTTCAAATTCAGAGAGATCTGCCTGCCTCTTCCTCTTGCATTTTGGGATTAAAGTCATGTACCACCATACAAATTTAAAATAAAAACTTTCACATAAGATAGGCACAGTGGTCACATTTGTAATCCAGCTACTTGGGTGGTTAAGGTGGAAGGATTATGAACTTGAGGCTAGCCTGGACCTCACAGCAACACTTTATCTAAAATAAAAGAAGCTACAGCAAATCCTTTGCATTGGAACAGTACTGGCTTATTTTGTTTAAGGTGGTAGCCTTCAGTTGCAGTAGGCTTTCTTTGGGCCACCGACCAGCTCCCACAATCATGACACAGACTTCTTACTAGTTATGAATACTTGACCTTGTCTTATAGTTGTCCAACTAGCTCTTATAACTTTATTTAGCCTGTTTCTCTTCATCTATGTTTTGCCTCAGGGCTTCGTACCTTTCTTTCATTCTGTATGTCCTACTCTGTGTCTGTCTGTTTGTCTAGTGGCTGCCTGGCTCTGGTGTCTCCCTCTCTTTCTCCCTTGTTCTCTCTCTAGCCTAGATGGGTCCTCCTACTTACTCTCTCTGCCCGACATTCCCTCCTATCCCTCTACTGCCTAGCTATTGGCTTGTCAGCTTTTTATTAGATCAATCAGGTGCCTTAGGCAGGCAAAGCAACATATCTTGACATTGTTACCCAAATGTAGCATAAACAAATGTAACACAACTTTGCCTAGTTAAATATTCTACAACATAAACAAATGTAACATATCCTTACATAGTTAAATATTCCACAATACTCAGTTCTATCCATTTTCCTTCAGATAGCATCATTTTATTCTTTATGACTCAACAAAACTCAATTGTATAAATGTTTTCACATTTATCCATTCATCTGTTGATGAACAGTAAGGCCATAACCTGGTTATTGTGGGTAGTGGTATAATAGATACAGATGTGCAGGTTCACTCCTGTCGTGGTCCCATTTCCTCTGGCCTGAGCACATGCCAGACATAAACAGCCCTCCACTTCCCCTTTCTCCATTCCCTTTATCCTCCCAAGACCCAAGTAAGCTCTGTCTTTGGTATATGTTGAACTGGAGCCACACCTTCCTTCCCTCTGTGACAGCTACAGTTTCCAGCCTGGTGAAATGTCACACTTCCAGTCTTGAACCAATCTTAAAGCCGAAAGTCTAGTCCCATCCCCCACTTCAAGGGAATACCAATCATTGGTTTGGCTCTGTGCCCTGGACTCTCACACATTCCCAGGCCACCTTCGAATTGTAAGTTCCCTTCCCACAAACATCAACCAAAAAAACAACTTGTTTGGCCATGCAGCCAATTTTAACTCCTCCTTATTCAAAAGGTTCTCTCTCAGGGTAGTTAAGACAATAAAACATGGGTTTGAAAAACTGGTTTCAAATTTTTATTTGCTGGGTATCTATCTTGTCTATCCCATGGCACTCTGTGCTAGCAGGATGGAACTGAGGAAACTCAATGAAAAAGACATTAAAAACCCTTAGGATTGACAAGATCAAAATTAGTTAAAAATATAGATACAAGGTAAAGAGCAAACAATATCAACATGGCTTCTGTTCTCTCTCTCTCTCTCTCTCTCTCTCTCTCTCTCTCTCTCTCTCTCCTTCTCCCTCTCTCCCTCTCTCTCCCTCCTTCTCCCCCCCCCCC